>CAIGRF010245048.1:5125-15794 GCA_903798235.1 Fraxinus ornus
CAAATTTGAATGTACCTGTTTGTTAAAATCCAAAATCTCGTTTTGGGGATCTAGATTTGCAGAAGCATCACTCTTCTGAATCCCATCAAGTTGAACCATATTATCAATGGCGGCAGAATCAGATAGCCCTCTGGGAAGCAACCTAGTACCATTCAATGCATCGACAAACCAAGTTTCTGATTTAGCATCGACGAGTAAAGAGCCCATAGAAGCGGCGATTTCTGGCATTGATGGGAATAGAAGGCGGGGACGCGATTACGAAGAAGGAAGGTTTTGTATTGGGGTCCTGGAGGCGGAGCTGAAGGTACTGACCAGCCTTCGTATAGGAGGAGGCGAGGTTCGAGAAATCAGAGACGTCGATGGCGATGTGGAAAAGAGACTCGACAGCTGGTGAGACTTTCTATAAGAGGAGTAGAGGTCTAGAGAGTGGTGTCTTGGCGGACGGCAGCGGCGAAGATACTAAGGCCACGGCGGCATAGGTGGTGGGAGAGGTGGCGGAGGCGTTTGAGTTTGTAGTGGGGGTAAAGGTGGGCGGTTGGAACTCTTTGGAGAGAGGTGGGTGGTATTCACTTGGTCGGGAGGATGAGGATTGATTTGCACTTTTTTTAAAAGTTCAGGAGCATATTGCAATTTATTGTTTATTTTTCTTTCTTTTCTTTTCTTTTTTGTTTTATTTATATAGGAGGGTATAATGGTCATTTTATGTTAAAAATTGGTGAAAAGGACGTTATGCGCCAAAAATGTGAAATGTATGGACGTTTTGCGTTAAAAAACGAAAGGTATGGACGTTTTTCACAAAACTCGTCAAAAGTAGGGACGTTTTGCGCCAATTACCCTAATTATATTTTCTTGTATGAAAATGGAAACAAATATATCTCTATGGGAGGGAGGGATTATAAAAGAGTGATGTCATCATAAATATGAGGATGTATCGATATTAAAACTGACCTTTTTGGGTAGTCCCCTCCCTGCTGTGACTGGGAAGAAAATTAAAGAGTCTGTTATTGAATAATAAGTCTTTTAAGTGTACAAAGAATATGGATATTACGTAGGGTACATAATTTCAATATTTCGAATATTTCGATGTTTCTGTACAGATTTTGAACCATAAAAGACTTAAGAATATATTCTTATTGAAAATATTTAATTTAATGAAAAAAATTGAAATTACAAGATTTTGAATACAAATTATTGTAAAAAAAAATTAGAAAATTACAAGGAATTTTTCTAAGTTTTTTGAAGAAGTTTTTTCTCCTGCTACAAAGCTCAAGTATTGATCTTCATTTATATTTGAAATCCAGACTTTAAATTTTCATAAATTGAATTGAAGAGTCTTGATGGACGATGATGTCTCCCATTTGTCTTTTCTCCGCATCTTCTTTTTGAAATAATGTATCAATTTTTATAAAGTGAACTTTAATAAAGTTGATTAAAATGAAATCTCATTTATTAAAATTTTCTTTTTAAAGTTTTTATCATTATTTGCCTTGATTGATGGTAATGCTGGTAAGAACAATTTTTCAGGTGAAAGACATAACTAAAATAAAGTATTTCTCGAAACATGAACCCTATATTGTCTATATTCGTCCAAATAGTTGGGTCCATATAGTTATTTTAAATTCTTTTGTACTTTTTCTTTAGCAATCACTTCATCAATGTCAATCTCAAAGCAATCATCCTCATCACTCTGAGCATATTCAGTTTCTAAACCTGATCTTGAAGAACTCGATTTTGATTTTGTTTTCTTTGATCTTGATCATGTCACAGAAGTAATATTTTCTGAAATAATTGCTAGTTCCTCTGGTGTTTTGCATTGAGCAAACATATCTAATAATCTTGGTTTTTTTGTAAGAAAATCAGCTTGTTTCTCTTGTTCTTTCTTTGAAAATTTTGGAACAGTAATATTTTTCTGCTCTTGAACAAACAACTTTTGGGCAGCAATTTGTCTCATGAAATTTGGATTTGACCTTGAGTCTCCAAATTATATTTTTAGTATTGAATTTGAATTTTGAACAAGATTAAAGTCTCATAAGAAGATCCATGAAATTTTGAAGTTATAGTCGAATTAGATCAAAACATTTTATTGAGGATTTAAAAACGTCTAGACCTCTTTTTTGAATATTTTGAATCCTTGACGAGTAAAAGTGGATAAAATTGTCTCGTCAGTTGCAAAATATTCGAATCAAAAACTTGAAGGGCATGCTTGGTTGAAAATAATAAATCAGGAATGTGTTACTAGTCTAAAGTAAAAAAATCATGATACCAAGCATCATTGTAATCAAAATAATTGAAATGAGATTCGAATGTTTCATTCTTAGATAAACACATTCTCTTCTCATCCCATGGGTTTTGTCATCATTCTCCATAAGACAATACCCTTTGAATACCTTATTTTTGGAAAAACAATTTGTTTGGTTTTTGAGGGTTTACAGTATGGGTTATAAAGGATGATCCCGACTTAACAAGGATGGCTTCATTAAAAAAAAAAAAAAAAAAAAAAAAAAAAAAAAAAANGTATGAAGTAAAATTGAGAAGGAAAAATGTCTTAAAGGCATTCATTTAAAGATAAATACCTATGTACCCATGAGGTTTCCATTTCAAGAATGGGGTGGGTTGTTGGTGGGGGTGGGGGAAGGGAGGGTGAAGAAGATGAAGAGTGATTTTTTTATTTCTTTTCTTTTTCTTTATAATCATTTTAAATGTAAAATACAAAGTTACCATTTTGCCCTTAATGAATTTGGTCAATTTTGACTTTTTTGGTCAACTAACGGTAAACTGGACGGAAACCGTCCATTTGGACTCCGAGTGCGAATTGTTTAAAGGTTTGTTACAGTGGGTGGCACAAAACAAATGTTTGGGCAAAGTCTGTAAAAATGTGAAAGGTTTGGTATCGTGGTTGCAATTTTCTCTTTCAAGAATTGAATAGGTTAGGTAAAATAATGAACAGCTTTTGAAGGATAAATATAGGGTAATTTTCCTAAACTAGGCCGAACGACTTTTGGAAAATTTGAAGGTGAAGTTTCTAATATATTGAAGATATCTTTGTTTTGAAAATTTTCAAGTTTTTGGAAGGAAGAAATAGACAGTTTTTAAGGCTTGTGGTGTTCTTTGAGAAGCACATGGTGAACTTTGTTCTCCTTTTTTTGATCATTGAATATAATCTTTAATTGAAAAAAAAGGGATTGAAGATTTCTTCTTATTCTTTTTGAAGAAAAACCTATTTGAATTCTCACTATTTTCTCTCTTTGAAGTTCTGATATTCTCACTTTCTCAAGAAAGCCTTTTCTCTATAAACTCTCTTATAACGAAGTCTGCAAAAATATTAGATTTTCCTTGTATATATACTATTTTGAAATCGAAACATGAAAAAATAGCTTGCCACCTTACAAAAGTTTTTTTGAAACAAGATTTTTAATGTCTTCTTGTAAAACGTCAATTGAAAATTAGTAATCTTCTTATAAAACAAAGTCTTTATTGATTGAGTCATCTTGAAATTTCGAAATACATAGTATTATTCATAAAATTTATTTTTTGATAGTGGAATAGTTCTTTTAGGGTTTGGTCCACACACTTGAGTGAAACCTAACCAATTGTTCTTGATGAGACTCTTTTGGAATCTGCTATAATACCCCCAACATACCCTATGTCAGACGCGTCTGTCTCGGGGATAATGGATGAGGCTAAAGGATCAATAATTGATAAGAATTGGATACTTTTGACAGCCGTTTGAACTTTTTGGACGTCTAAAGTATGTTCCGGAGTCCGTGGAGATGAATTTTTTGTAGTCTTTTCAAAAGTAGAGCATACAGTAGTTTGATATTTTTAACAAAGTCAGCAATATAATTTTCACAGCCTAAAAAGCGTTGCAAACTTGTTTTATCTAGAATTTCATCTGAATATTTATTAGTGAATTCTAGACTTCTTTGAATTAGTGTGAGTGTTCCTGGATGTATGTAATGACCTAAGAACCTTATACATGTTTAACAGAGAACAATTTTGTTAACTGAGACGGCTAAATCATTATTCTTTATGATATGAATGAATGAATGCTTTGAGATGTTTAAAATATTGTTCTAAACTTTCTTTAAAAAAATATCATCAATATAAAAAATAATAAATTTGAATAAGGATTAAATATATCATTCATAATTATTTTTTAGCGAGCATTTTTAGACTTAATGGCATAAGATTCCACTCGCATTGTCCAAAAGGGACATTGAAAGCGGTTTTATATCTATATTCTACTTTAATTTGAATTTGCCCGAAACCTAACTTCATATCCAATTTAGAGAACATAATAGCTTTGAATAATATATTTAACATATCTTTATTTTGAGGTATTGGATATCTATTCCATTGAAGAGCTTTATTGAGATGCTTATAATTGATATCAAGACGAGGAACACCTCATTCAATTTCAACAAAATTATTGACATAAAAAGCTGAGCAGATCCAAGGTGATTTATTTGGATGGATTAATCATTTATCAAGTAAATCATTAATTTCCTTGATACGGTGATCAAGAAATTCCTTGTTCATTTAAATCAAACGAGATTTTGTAAGAATTCTTGACTCATGAAAATCAGAATTGTAAGGAAGTAAAACAACATGGTTCTTTCTATCCCAAAAGCATTAGGAATAATAGAACGTCATTTTCAATTTGTTTTTGGAAAAATGAGATTTTCTCTTTTACTGAAGAGTTTTTTAATTGCTTTTCTTTTTTGAAATTTAATTTCTTCTTCGAGAAATTGAATATGCTTTTTCTTAAAATTAATATAATTAATAATTTTTGAAATAGATGTTTCTTTTAAAGAATTAACATCTTTATAAAAGTAGGATTTGTAAATTTAAAAAATATTTCTTGGTTAAAAATATATGTAGTAAGTCATTTTAAATTAACTTGAAATGGATAAATTTGAACGATAAAAGGAGTTCCAAGAATTATTTCTTGGTCTAAATCTTTTGACTACATAATTTTTTTTTTTGAAGCAAATAATTGAATTACGAATATTAGCTTTTGAATCAAATATAACTTATAACTCAAAAAACGGTGAAGCATCATAAAGACGCTCAATAGTTTTTTCAAAATATTTTGTAGGGATAAAACCTTCTGTGAGTATTAGGATAAATTAAGACTCTAGTAGTAAGTTTGAATTCTTTGTTAACTACAATAGTCATACTGCAGTACCATTTTATAAGTTGAATACGATTGATAACATTGACTTTTTCTTTTTTTGTCTGAGAAATATTTTCATCATCAGAAGAGGAATTAGAATCGGAATAGGAATTAAAAGTTTCTTTGGATATCTCTTGTTCCAATTTTTTGGTTTTTAAGAGAGCAACTTCAATACGAACATCTTTCATATAACATTCTAAAATTGAAATTTGAGATTTCATTAATATTTGAACCTAATTTCGAACATAAGACTTTTGAAGAAGACGAACTATCAGTATTAAGCCGATTTAATATGTTTTTCATATTAAACGGAGTTACCATAGATGTCGAAGAATTTGGAAGAAGAAGAGAGAACCTTTTTATTTGATTGAGGATCTTCAATTTTATCAATTTCTTGAATAAAATCTTCTTCTTTAATAAGAACATTTATGGTTTTACAACCACAAACTTCTTTACATTGACTTGTATTGGAATCAGAAGATTCTGAACTTATATCAGTGTCAGAGTCTTCTTGATGTTGATATTCAAGCTCCAGTTCTGAATCAAATTCTTCTTATGAACTAGAATTGAGTAAATCTAGAAGTTCGAGTTTAATATCTTCATCAATTTGAAGATTATTAATATTTCCCTTCATGCGGTATTTATTTGAATAATGACATGTTTGATTACATTTCCAATAGGTAACTTTTTAAGTTTTAGGAGTTTGTTTCCTAAAAGATTTTCCTTTTGAATATCTGGGTGTTGAATATTTGGAACGATAACAATGAAAATATTTTTGTTTTTGAAAAAATTGTTGTTTTTGAAAAGATGTTTTTCTTAAATGAGAAGGGAAATTTATCTTTTTCAATCTTGAAGATGGGGGGATGATTTTCTCAAAACCATATTGTTTACACAAGGATCCAAGTTCTTTACGACTTTCAGGTTTTTCTGATCTCAATTTTCCTTTGAGTTTGAGATCATTGCAGAGTGCTAATTCTTCTTTATTGACAAAATTAATGATTTCACCATAAGTTAGGAGAGCATAAAGAATTGTATCTTTATACTGGAGTTTGATAGAATTCCTAACTCTTTTAGCAAAGAGTTTTGGTAGTTTAGAAATGAATCTTTCTTTCCAAAAATATTGATTATAATCTTCTCGGATTAAAACTCCAGTAAGGAACATATTCTCATATCAGCGAAAATCATGAAGTTTTGGACAATTGAGATTTAAAAGAATCTCGGATGTTCTATTTTTAATCAGTACAGGAGTACCAATAAAATGTTTAACTATTGAATATACGAGAGTATTGAAACTATCATTTTGATGTTGAGTATTGATAGAGTTTTCAATCTTGTTACAATCATCATCTGTAAGATAATTTTGCCACCAGCGCTTAAGTTGTCTGGTGAAACCACAAATTAAATTACAGAAGGTAGTATGCGGATTGATTTCTCAACAGATATATGTTGCATGACATACAGTCATATCTTCGAGTACTAGAATAATATAATATTATGTCAGTCCATCAAGATTCCACTCGATGATCTCATCACCTGTATAGGAAACTTGAGGTTTCATCTTTTTCTTATATAGCATATGAGGATAAGAAGGACGAGAATAAAAATTTGGAAGTTTTGAGTTTTGACCTTTCAGTTTATCGATTTGAGAAGGCTCGTTTTCAATAAATTGTGCTTCAAGATCTTCAAAAGTATCAATAGTATTGATGTTTTTAGAAGATCCATGTTTAGAAATTTGAAAAGAAAGTTCTTGTAAAACTTTTGAATCTGAAGATAAATAATCTATTTTTAGTTCAGGAGTAATTTTTGGATCAATAGGCTTGAAAATAGTATCTGAAAAACTTCTTATCATTATATGAAGATGCTTTAGATTCAGAATTGGCTTCAATTCTGTTTAATTGAGTACAAACAGATTGAAGAACAATATTAGTACAAAGATATGACCTTTTTTTTAGAGGTGATGTAATGATTTCATTGTTTTGTGAGAAACAACTATTTCTCGCATCAGAGAAAGGAGTTTTCCATTTTTTTTATTCACATGTGTATTTTTAATAGATTTGACTTTTAAAATATTTTTACCAAATACTTTGAAATGTGGCCATTCATAAAAACAGAAATCTTCTAGAGAATCATAAAATTCGTCCCCTAAAGATTCAATTTCTATTTTTTTAAAACATATTTCTCAAATTATGACTAAAAGCTTTGACAACATGAGTTTGATTAGTTTTGAGCTCATTTCTTCTATCTATGGCAGAAGAGATAATATTACATTGACTATCTAATCGTTCTCGATTAGGTAGCATATTTGATAAGGCTGGTGAATCAGGTTGTTCTGATTCATCTTCATCTGATGTATATTGAGGTTTTGGAATTCTAGGATTGAAATCAACACCTTCAGTTTTTCAGAAGAAGTTGAAAACCTTGGAATTTGTAAAGGAGTTTCAAATCTATTACTAGATCTAGAAGAATTGGACCTTCGAGGAACTTTTGATGTAGATCATCTTGACATGTCCATTAGGAAATGAAATAATTTGATTTGGAGTTGTACGAACAGGAGTAGGGATTGGTTTTTGAGCATTTTCAAAATCACATTCTAATCCTCTGGATGGAAGTTTCCATGGTATTTGAATTAAGAGGGTTGACCTCCACAAGAAGACTTTCTTCTGTTGGAGATGAGCGAAGAGCTCGAATATTGATTTGTGTTCATAAGCTTATAATATATTCTATATATTAAAACAAATGATTTTAAATGATCATCAATATCTAAGTTTCATTTGAATACGAAGATTTAGAGCATTGAGAATAGTTCCATCATTGAGACAAATTGTAAAGTTCGGATAACAATTTGAAACAATATGACAGCTTTCTAAATTTGATTCTAAAACAAAGAGTAATGAATATTCAAAATTGAGAAGTCTCTTATCTCTGAGAGTTAAGAGAATAGGAATATCTAAACCAAGTTTAAAAAATGGTCTAACAGCAATTTGAATTAATCCCACATGAAGATATTTGAATTTTCTTCTATGAGGTCGAATAGCATCTTTTGAAAATAAATTTATTTGAGATGATTGATTTTTGAAAGTAATAGTTTGCTCAAACATTTTGATAGCATAATCTTAAGTGAAATCAAACTTTCCTATTTCATAGATAGAATTTTTGTCTACCTTTGGAATATTCTATTTACGTAATTTTTACAATTTGAAAGTAATGAGAATTGAATAATCTAGTGATGCAGATGCAGATGCAGATGCATGATCTTGATCTATTTCTTCTTCATCTTGAAAAGTGTTTGAAAGATTTTTAGTTCTATTACTAGAACTATCAGATCTCCTTGTGAAGGTACTAGAATATAGGAATGCTATATCTTTTGAAAATATATTTCCATTCAAAGACAAGAAAGAAATAAGTTAAAATAAACGAACTTATGATACTTTGAGTAGTACTCCTCGATGAAAAACCTAGGTGCATTAAACGGGCCAGAACATCTACATCCTTTGGTCTAAATTTTGTAACATATATGATAGAAAACGATCCTGAGATATTTAATGAGGCAATGTCTACTTTAGAAGCATCGTATTGGAAAGAAGCTATCAATAGTGAGATAGAATTCATTATGCAAAATAACACTTGGGAATTAGTTGATCTCCCACTTGAAAATAAGCATTTAGACTGTAAATGAATTTTAAAGAAGAAATTAAAACATGATGGATCTATTAGTAAATATAAGGTCAGTTTGATTGCAAAAGGATATAAATAAAAGGAAGGCCTTGATTTTTTGGATACATAATCACCAGTGATAAAATTCACTTCAATTAGAGTTCTAGTTGCAATTGATATATTATAAAATCTTGAGATCCATCAAATGGACTTTAAAATAGGATTTTTGAATGGTGAGTTAGAAGGAAAAAAAAATATATGAAACAAGTTGAAGGGCTTATTGTCCCTAGACATGAGAAGATGTGTGTGAACTCTCCATGTATGGGTTAAAGCAAGCATCAAAACAATAGTTAAGGTCACGATTATATGCAATTTGGTAACAGATATCTTATTAATTAGTTAACAATTAATATCAGGTCACATATTATTTCGAGATCACAAATCAAAAAATTTATAGGTCACAAATCAAGAATTTTATGGTCACGGGTTATTTCTCAACTACGAATTAAATTTTTTTATAGGTCACAAATTGAAAAAAAATCAAAACTTTTACTGATCACAACTCTATTACAGTNAAATGTTTCAAATGATATTAATTCAAAAGAATTTCAAATTGCAAAAATTGAACAAATTCTTCAAAATTGGACTATTCTAAAGGTAGATAAGAAATCTATCTATGAAATAGGAAAGTTTGATTTTACTCAAAATTATGTTATTAAGACTATGGAGAAAAATCAAACTTTCCTATTTCATAGATAGAATTTTTGTCTACCTTTGGAATATTCTATTTACGTAATTTTTACAATTTGAAAGTAATGAGAATTGAATAATCTAGTGATGCAGATGCAGATGCAGATGCATGATCTTGATCTATTTCTTCTTCATCTTGAAAAGTGTTTGAAAGATTTTTAGTTCTATTACTAGAACTATCAGATCTCCTTGTGAAGGTACTAGAATATAGGAATGCTATATCTTTTGAAAATATATTTCCATTCAAAGACAAGAAAGAAATAAGTTAAAATAAACGAACTTATGATACTTTGAGTAGTACTCCTCGATGAAAAACCTAGGTGCATTAAACGGGCCAGAACATCTACATCCTTTGGTCTAAATTTTGTAACATATATGATAGAAAACGATCCTGAGATATTTAATGAGGCAATGTCTACTTTAGAAGCATCGTATTGGAAAGAAGCTATCAATAGTGAGATAGAATTCATTATGCAAAATAACACTTGGGAATTAGTTGATCTCCCACTTGAAAATAAGCATTTAGACTGTAAATGAATTTTAAAGAAGAAATTAAAACATGATGGATCTATTAGTAAATATAAGGTCAGTTTGATTGCAAAAGGATATAAATAAAAGGAAGGCCTTGATTTTTTGGATACATAATCACCAGTGATAAAATTCACTTCAATTAGAGTTCTAGTTGCAATTGATATATTATAAAATCTTGAGATCCATCAAATGGACTTTAAAATAGGATTTTTGAATGGTGAGTTAGAAGGAAAAAAAAATATATGAAACAAGTTGAAGGGCTTATTGTCCCTAGACATGAGAAGATGTGTGTGAACTCTCCATGTATGGGTTAAAGCAAGCATCAAAACAATAGTTAAGGTCACGATTATATGCAATTTGGTAACAGATATCTTATTAATTAGTTAACAATTAATATCAGGTCACATATTATTTCGAGATCACAAATCAAAAAATTTATAGGTCACAAATCAAGAATTTTATGGTCACGGGTTATTTCTCAACTACGAATTAAATTTTTTTATAGGTCACAAATTGAAAAAAAATCAAAACTTTTACTGATCACAACTCTATTACAGT
>CAIGRF010245181.1:0-11713 GCA_903798235.1 Fraxinus ornus
TTTACTCTTCGATCTTGTATTGAAGCATGTGATGCACAAATATATAATTGTAATGGGTAAATGCACGGTATTAGATATCAGGTCATAATGGAATGGTGACGTTATTTCACGAACTAGCTTGAGTCTACGAACATACTCTATTTTAATGTTTTGATCGGATCATAAGGCATGATATTAATTAAAGGGGAAAAAATCATAACTACTGTACTTTAAGGTTACATTTTCAAAAATATCAAAATTTGAGAAAATTTTCAGAATTCAGGTCTTATTTCAATGAAAATAGTTAATAATTGATTTATGCAAGATAAGAATGTGATCTTAATTGGCAGTTATTTGAGGATAATTGACTACTTGCTCTCATCATATTCATCCCTAAAAATAGCTAAGCAAACATTTTGAGAAAAATTATTTTAATCAACAATAGTGAATAATGATTTCCCATTCATTTAAAATCTCACTCCTTTCAACAAAATGTATCTTATCCATAGTTATCAAATTTGAGCTAACCAAAGCACCGAATTAATGGATCAGTAGCTCAATCGATGGATGATTACTAAGTCAACAATTTTATAAATTTTTTTTAATTTAAAAAGCATAAATATAAATCTAATGTGTATTCTAATTTATTTATTTTTAATTAAATTGATCCATTATAAACTCTTAAATTTTGGTACCGCATTTCGATAAATTATCAAAAAATTGGCCATTTTTTAGAAAACAAACGGAAAATTTCATTAATCCTCATTAACGTGATTTTTTTTTTTTTTTTTTAAATTTGTGTAACTTACCTGTTTATACCTGAAAATACATTTTCAATTCATGTAAGTTACGTGTCTATAGTGGAAAAGTATATGTGTGTGTGTGTATTTGAGATGAAGTGATTTTCATCTACCACAGAGTATATATTGTACACATTTCATACCACTAATACTTTTGGAATTATCGTATTTTTATTTTTTTCACAAACTATATTTTCAGATATCTTGGTAACAATTGAGGTAAGAATACTTGGATGGGTCAAAAAGACAAAAACGCAGTTTCACACAAAGGTACTTGCCGGACCAAGGTTCCATTCACCGATTTTTCGTTCGATTTGATCGTTCCAATTCGCTTTTAATAAATATGATCTTAACAATAAACTTATATTTAAAAAAATATAAGTTAAAAGATGAATGAGACAAAAAATTTCGGAAGAAATAAGATAATGTATTTTTGCTTTGTTTGACACACTTAGTCTCTTAGCTCCAACCTTTAAGTTTTTGAGAGATCTCTTAGCTCCAACCTTTAAGTTTTTGAGAGAAAAAAAGGTGATATTTCTCTCTTGCCTATGCGATTGTTGCCATCTTTTTTAGTAGATTCCCCAACTTACGGGTTTAAGAGCGGGAATAGTGTTATAGTCCCTTTTGTCCCGAACTTGCACGTCGACATCACACATCACATGTCCAAATTAAAGTTAAAGATTTTTTATGTTCGACTTTAATTGGACATTTACAAGGATTGAGTAAAAAAAAAATTGTTGTCCAAGGATGGTTTTGCTAGAGTGACAGGGCCACTCCACATGCGCCCCCTAATGGGGGGCGTCTGCAGACGTCTAGTGCCTATGTGGCCTTGGCCGTTTGGCAAAACCCTTTATCAAATATAGCCCCCTCCTATGCACTATAAATTAAATATTTTTTTGATTATTTTGAATCGAGTATGAATTAATTCACATCACAACAATTTTGAAGTGTGTTCCCAAAATTCTTTTACTTGGCATTGTAACATAACATGTTTATGACTCTACATGGAATTTATTGTCAGTATTTTTCAATTAATGTGTCTACTTTTTCAAATTTATAAACAACAATGATATGGCGGAAGAAATGAAGAACACATTCACATGCTCTTTAATTCTACGAATATCAAGCATTTGAGGCCAGCAAGTAATGTAAGCATAGTAGATGCAAGCATTATTTATATATCAACACAAAACACTAGTTCATACCAAGCACGTATGGCTCGTTTTTTGCAGCTGTACTGGCCGCCATTAGATACAAAACAAGTCTCTTTGCAGTCAATTTACGGTTTATAGCTAATATCATATGTTCGAGGAAATATTACACCAACTGATGATTTTTTTCAGGTGAAACTCAAACCTCGACTGAAGTTCCTTTCAAGCGAAGACATTTGAAGGGACCTTCTCAGGCTAGACTTGTCCTTCTTGATCTGGACCAACTTGTCGTATACACACCACGGGAAACTAATATAATGATCCCGATTCAGTCCCTCATTGTAGCAACCCCAGTATCTAGGATGATATGTGACGTGATACCAAGCTGATGCTTTTGCATCCATATCGTCGTCCAATTCACTTCCTTGCTTGAACTTTTTCCGAGCTTCGCTCCTCAATGACCTCACAGCTGCACCAATGGCATCTGCATCTCGTCTTCGATCAAAAGTCTTCGACAATTTCATAATACCACCACTCAGTATTTCAGCCTCAGTTTTTATCCCATAGTAATCCATCAGATTACCCAACTTGTAATCATAATCAGTTTTGCAACTAATTGCTTCGTCAATGTAATCTTCAAATCCATCTACTTCCATATCGGGATCATACGACTTCCTAGCCACTTCACGGGTAAAAGATTTAATAGGAGCCGTGTGGGGGGCGATGTTTTTCACATCCCTAAAAAGCTTTCCTATCACACGTTTCGATTCGTACGTTGTCTTGTCGGGCTTTTCCATGAAATCTGGATATTCTTTCACTCGTAAATGAGGTGGTATTACTGCAGGAACGCCAGTTTTTGGAAAGTCAACAGCAATGGAGAACAGCTTTGCCAACTCTATACAATGTTCACTCAACGCCTTACGTGGTTCTTTATCTGCAAAGACTGTGTGGGCATTGGCGATGATTCCTAAACTGTCGTTCACAATATAGTTGGTGAAGTACTCCTCCACTTCCTGTACCACAGGTAAAATAAAAACTGCATGCTAAGTACTGTAGAAAACACTTGGATCATCAGATTAGCAAACATTAATTTTCAATAATACTGCGCAATGAGGACAAAATGAAGAGTTTCAAATCATGTGAGATTAACGATGTAGCCATTATTGTCTAGAACTTTTATTTCTAATTCTTGATTCCTCTTTTTATCGCATCTTCATCTTAGAATTGCATTTCAGCTTGACTTGAACATGCTGTTCTACAGCTTTCAAGAAATTGCACGACTATGTAGTTCTGTAAGAGTTTCAATCCATGGAAAAATAACATCAATCAAATAATAGATAGCTATATTACTCAAAAAGTTTCATTAAACAAACAGTTTTCTCGACACTTCCAGACATCAATAAAAGTAAATTAGGTTTCCAAGTTTTCACTCACAAATAATTTCCAAGACTATCGACAGCAACATAATATGCCATCAGATAATCTAACAGATAAATGAAAAGCTACCACCAAAATTTAATCAGTTCTCGCTACTATTTTTTATTTATTAAAGTTTCATGTGCTGAGCCTCATATAGGAAGGGGTCAATGCTTTTACACCATGATAGGAGACAGAGAACATAGAAAGTGAACACCAGTAAGAATGGCCTTTAGCAATATTCTCCACACTTGGCAAACAAAGACCCAACAAATGACATAAAAAATAGCACAACGAAGAGATCATACCAATAACATATCGGCAAAAGTGAGAACAAGATATGAAGTTTATAGATATCATATTAACAGTAAGTAACATTTGACAATGACTTGATGAGGATATTAGCAGTTCTTTCGTCACATTTTAGTCTCTCTAAGAATGGTCCTCAGCATTCGATCATTATGAATAACAAAAAATAGAAACAGCATGACTTCAAATGTTACTAAAACACAGAACCACATTAATCTGCCAGTACCTCAATTGTCACATCATGATCCTGTTGTGTGCTTGGAGCTGGGGTATAATCCATAGGCAAGCTTTGCTTTGGTGGAATCAAGTCAGGGTCCCAACTAACAAAGTAAATGTCTCCATCCAAATCACTTCCGGAACATTCATTTGGATGAGGTCTGTAATTAGGACAACCAAAACCTTATGGAATACAATTAAACAGAATATAATGCACAGTGAAAATATCATTTAATTAAATAAGAGATAATAGGAACTCTTGAAAAATAAATCCTGAAAAATTGTATTCTGATCTTAATAAAGTGTAACTAAATTTACCAACTAGCATCTTTAGAAATGATAATTTATTGGACATGAAAGTGATAGAAAAGCTAGTGGACTTATTAAGCATGATTGCAAATGCAATGACAAAGGACATTTTTAAGAAAAATATGCTATATTTGTAATTCAGAAAAGGCTATTTTAGAATAGCACAATTGCCTGGTACTAAGAAATCCACATTGGGACAATGCTGCATCATTTGTTCTACAGATTCAAGAGTAATTCTTGACCCATTATTGCCTGGTTGACACAAATGATATTTACGTGAACGCATAAACCCTCATAAAATTCTTGCAGATACGATTAGATTAGAAGCATTCAAGAAGTTAAATTTACCTTCTTCCTTTCTGAGGGAAAACAACACAGTCCACCATGTGGTACAACGCTGGCACATCAACAGCCACTAATTTACGCACATCACCTGGGTGCAAGCACGGATTTTTAGCAACAGCAACCATTCCCTTAACAATGAAATTATAATCACCAGATGTATTGTCATAGAATTTATGGAAATCCTCATAGAATCGTCTACGCCCAGCACTAGAAAACTGAACGAACACCTGGCCATATTCTAAACTTCCAGTTTCATCTAGGCATCCCATCATTTGTCTAGCTTCTGGAACAAATATTCTTGATTTCAATCGCAAGTCCAGTAACTTCGATGCGCGAAAAGCTTGTAGCATCATTGAGAGAAATGGTTCACCATCAGGTTGATAGCCACACCTTAGCATTTCCTTGAGAATGTTTGTATTTTCTCCAGGAGACATCAAATCCAACGCCTCTTCTGCCCTCAAGGGATCAACTAAAATAGTATCCAGTTGAGCAACTGCTTCTCTTTGCTTCTTCTCAAAGACATGATCCTCGACTCCAAGAGTGGACAAAAGAGAGATGATTTGGCGATTCAGAAAACAAGGTTGATATTTACTCCATGCCAGAACATCTAATTTTGTGTTTTGTGACTCATACTTCAACATGCTCGGTCTCAAAGACAACTTCCTTCGTGAAGTGGGATCAGGATCATCAGGATCAACAGGATCAACAGCCACAACACCTTTGTAGCCACCATACCTGATCTGAAAGGCAGAAGGAAAAGAATTTTTTAGTCCACATTTTATGGCAACCCTCCGAGCAAAATCATCAGATATCTTCCCAATTCCATCAGAAAAAACATACTTGGTTCCCCCTCTTACTAACTCTATGTCAGGAATATATTCAATCTCATCCTTGCCAACACTCAAAGTTTCCGTTGAGGATCCAAAAGATTGACCGAGTCTGGCAGCATATTTTGCCACATTTCTTATGGAGCGAAAATCGCCCATCCACCCACGGATATTATCAGCATTATCATTAGCCGTTGAAGCAAACATCCAAACAGAATTATCCCGCAACTGACTCGAGGAAAATGCAAGAAAATCAAATTTCTTATCACCAATAACAATGCCATTTTTAAGTGTTGATAATATCCTTTCAAAAATCTCCGTTCGTCTATTCTCATTTCCAGAAGCTACCTTGGGGGATAAATCAGTAGAATACATTTTGTCCCACTCTTCGTCGACAAAAGAAACACGAAGAAAATTATCAATATCATTTCTATAATTTCGTAACACACGGTTTGACACATTCACTTCTGGACCAGAGAAATACACTTTGCTGGGTGTCACTTGAACCCTGCGTACGTATACCAGTCCATCATCTAAACTAATGGCAGGTGATTTTGGAGGCCGTCTCATCTTGCGGTATTTGTCATACTGCTCCATCAGCCACCTCACAGGATTATAGCAGCATTCCTTCAAAATGTAAAGTGTCTCTAGAGCATACTCTATATACCCAATCTCTATTCTCCGCGGATCAACCAACCTAAAAAAATTGCCATCTAGGATTGGTCCTGGAAGACATCCATTTTGTACCAAACTGCAAATCTTGAACAATATATTACACGGCAATTCAATTCTTTCAGGAGGACGCAGGATGGGTACTAGAGATGAATTTTGACAAAATGGAGAACCAGTCACCAAACTGAATTGACTTTCACTTTGTTTGTAGTAAGCAAAATTATCTGGGAAATTTGGAAGCTTCATTCTATTCGGGAGCTGCAGACATACACCAGAAGCTTGTCCAATACATGATTGAGTGAAATCTGTAGTTCGAATCCACTGATCATCTGGAGTTTCCTTAAAATAGCTGTAAACAGATTCATTAATCTTCTTGTAGATACGGGGAGCACCAAATAACTACACAACAAAAGAGAAAAAGTATTCATCAGCAATCATTTCTATCTTACAGATAGAAAATGAGAACACATAATTGTAGCAGCTTCATAAAAGTATAATAAGAACATTCTGGTTCAAAGAGTATGAGAAGATGAATTATGATACCACAATACAGCTTTTTGTCAGCTGGTAGTGTGGTAACCCCAAAATTATATTATAAAAATACAGAAGTGAAAATTCTTCAGGATTCAGAGAATCTAGCCATAATGGTATGCTGTGACCACCAAATAGAGGACTGACTTCTCTGCTTGCTCAGATGAGTAAAATTCAGGTGTCAGGCCAGGATTTATCTTCACTTAGTAATGTTGGATCTTTCTACATGCAAAAATATACTAAAAACTCAAAAATAACGAACTGAGTTAAGACTCATGATTTTTAGGGAGGATTCACAGATCAAGGTGTGTGTATCAGGGAACAAAGAAACAGTAGAGTCTAGGTGAGATGATATTAAATTCACAAAACTTCAATATTACAAGAAGTTACCTTTATTAACAATTTATGTTAACAGCCTAATAAATAATAATTCTTTTATAAAGAAACAGTAGAGTCTAGGTGAGATGATATTAAATTCACAAAACTTCAATATTACAAGAAGTTACCTTTATTAACAATTTATGTTAACAGCCTAATAAATAATAATTCTTTTATATGCACAAACTCACTGTGTTCTGCCATGGCTAGTGCCTGAAACTACAAACAAATCAACCTACATTTGAAAGAGCAAACATTCCTAACAGAAAAGAAAGACAACATCATCATCATCTAGAAGTAAAAGTTAATTCAATTATACTCTATGGTTGCATTTGGTGCATTGTATTAGAGCGTATAAAGAATTTAGTCTAAAATTAGATTCGATAGTAGGTGGACTGTATAATGATGAATGTAGATTACATAGTTTAATCTTTTAGCGTAGAAGATGCCATGTGCTGATGTGCAATACCAACTGTATAACATAATGTGGCAGAGGATGGAGATTTGACCGGATAAGATACCTTGTATAAATGGCTTTTTTTCTTCTTCTTTTTAACAAAAAAAAATTAAAAAACAAACCTGTATGAGGAGAAACTTCGCAGTTTGACCTCGTGGACAATATAGCACAATCTGCCATATATTCTCGTACGAGAGCTGAAGCTTGTATTCAACAGAATTTAAGCAGAAAAGGAAGTACATTTTCTTCATACCAGTTCCAAATTTAACGGAAACATCTGTGTTTTTCCACAGCACTGAAAACTTCTCTGCCGATATTTGACATCCAAAATTTAAAGTTACACATCCCATTTCATGCAGGCACGTTCTTGGATTTTGCATGATGTCAATATCCATTTCCCAAGCCTTCAAATAAGAACTACCATAATACAGGCCTTTTTCAGCCAAATAAATAATTTTACCAGCGTCTATGCTATTCTTAAATTGTACTCGGGCAAATGCTCTTCGCCCTCCTTTGCACTGCTTTACTTCTAAGGCAACTACATTTCCTCGGCCTGTATGTAGCTCCAAAAATGTCTTGACAGCTTCTGCAGCAACAAGATAAGGGAAGCCAGACACCCGAATTGTCTTTCCCATATGGATGAATGGTAGCTGCAGTTCAGCCACGAAATAAAAATTATCAATGCAATTTATAAACCACAGCGTTGAAGGATCCTTGAGGAAAGAAGAATGGAGGAAGAGAGAGGGAGAGGGGTAAAGACGAGAGAGAGAGAGAGAGAGAGAGAGAGAGACGCCTACTTACCGAACCCCAAGAAACAAGAAAAACATGTAAGGACACAACAATGAAAATGACAATCTTTCAAGTACTTTGTGGTCCGTGGAAAGGAAATCTAGAAATCCTAGATGATGCAGTCTCCAGGAACTTTGGTTTCAATGGAACCCCGATAAAATACTGATTTACACTTCCTAATTAACACTTCCCTCTCAACTTTTCCAAATAAAAAAATTTAAAATCCAACAGTTCAATAGAAGCATGAGCAAGTAAAAAAAAATTAAGATCGATTTGAATTCTGAGCTAGATGAACATGAAGCAATGAAGCATTTCACATCCATAGCGGTTAGTAATTAATTTTGGATCCCTTTTCCAATTGAATGGAAGGACATAGATCTTCTTTCTATTATTATATAAAAATCCGAAGTCCAAAAACAATCTGGAATAAGAGCGTAGACATTTTTATTAGCACATGACAATATAGTAAACTGATTATCCATGAAACGAGTTGACACAAATAAACTTTGGAAGTTTATCATTGATTCCTCAAAAACACTATAAAGATCCTCAGATGTCTACACAAGATGATAAACGTTGAAGAAGTATTGAAAGTTAACCATGAAATCGAGGTTATTACAAATTAGTAGGAAGATAACATTACATCTTCTGAGTACACAAGTTTTTGAATGACAAGGTTAGCTATTTAACACAGATACCATTTAACGATAAGTTATCTTCTCATCTTGTCCTGTTTTATATATTTCATATTTTCTGCATCCTACTATTTGATCTTGTAAAAGATAAACAATTCAAAGGCTGTGATTTTCAGGGCATTTACCTATCTTATAGTAGCTCATTTCACATGAAAAACTATTGCAACAAAGAGTCCCCCTTCCCTCAACACATTACATATTGAAATATGCACAAGGTGCACATATCAAAACAACAAACACAAGCAGTCCTATCAACGTTCAAGACTATTACACTTCTATTGTACTTCCAAAACATTGTCATGAATAGTTTTGATTGCCGAATCATCTAGTTTAAAGAATTAGCTGGAAGGTAATCCTTTACACTCCCGTGTTCGGTAACACTTAAAACCCATGAGGTTACAAAAATCATTTCCCAACCAATTTGAATTTAATCCCATTCCCTTCTCTAAACTAAGGAAATTCCATTCAAGGTGGGGCTTTGAAAGTACATTATCGTTCAAGCTAAAGCAGCCCTACTACTATGATTAATTTTATCAATGTGCTTACTTTAGTAACTTTAGGAGTTATTTAGGGGGTGTCATCAACTGAATTTATAATGAATTTTAGAAATCCTTATAAATTCACGTGTCGCAATTGAGATTTTATTGAATTCTATTAAAAATCATAAAAATTTAGGTCTCCCTAATAACTTTTGAATTTATAAGGATTTTATTAATAAAAGAGATTTGGATGGATTTCTGGTTTAAAGCTAAATATAACAAACTCTTCTGAAATTTCACCATTTTTAACAAGATTCTTATGGATTCCGTGAAAATTTAGTCAAATTCACGAAATCCATTAAAATCCCAGTTGATATTTTTGGCTTTTCCGAGTTGTTAAAATATTGAACTTGTTATCAGTTCAAAATTCATCTAGCCAAATGAAAAGGAAAAATAAAATTAAAAACTGCAAATATTGGAATTCAAAAGAAAGCCCATCTTTTTAGTTTTTAAAACAATTGTTTTCCCAGTACAGAAAAATCACACAGATGACAATAAATCTTGAACATCTCTGTCCTTTCCCTCAACACATCACAACCCAACCCAGAACGTTAAACACAATAAAACGTACAGTAAAATCACTAAGAAAACCCAAGAAACAGTTTATAATTTTTTTTCTTGAAACTCATCAACCTGCATTAACGTGTCAATACAACTGATCAAAAAAATGGGATTTGACTGTAACTAGGGTGTGAAAGTGAAAGAATCTTACCAGAAAATGAACAGACTTGTTAGAACTGAGAACTAGTTCACCATCACCATCATGATCACGGGACTGGACTTTATGATGTTTCTTTCTTACATAACTGAAGATGTGTGTATATATAAGTATCTCTTTGTCGCGTGGGGGAAGGAGTGAGGGAGTCAATCCAAGTCTTTTTCCTTTTTTTCCCCTCTCTAAAACAGCAGATTACTTTTTCTTTGGTTTAATTATAGTTGCTTTCAATTTGTTTTTAAATTAGTTTACAAATACGACAAAAAATTTCCGTTTGTCATTTTAAAAATATATAGTATTTTTTTTTTTTTTTGTACCCAGGTATCCCACCTTAACCAAACTAATTTCCTGGACCACCGACCCCTAAGTAACTGGCGGAGGTAAACCGCGGGTTATGCCCAAATTGACCAGGATTTGAACACCCCTTATACTCCTGACCCCAAGGGAGCCTTCCTCCATGGTTATTACATCGTCAAACTGCTCCAACCAATATTGATTATTACATCACTCAGCTGCTCCAACCAGGAATCGAACTCCCCACGCTGAGGTTGCNAGGGAGCCTTCCTCCATGGTTATTACATCACCAAGCTGCTCCAACCAATATTGATTATTACATCACTCAGCTGCTCCAACCAGGAATCGAACTCCCCACGCTGAGGTTGCAAGTCCAGCAATGTCCTTCCTTTGCCAACTTGGATGTGCTCAGGGGGTCAAATATATAGTATTTTGTTGTGAAAAAGAGAGAGAAAGAGAATAGGGAGTGTGTATTACAATGAGATGAAAAATTATATATTTATACGACAAAATTAGGGATACAATAATATTAATTTCTAGGTTTGCAGGGATACAATTGTCATCCACTAATAAAATTGTTATTTACAACACTTCCCCTTATTATTTGATAAAAATACAATGAGACAAAAAATCAAACGAAAAAAAAGGAGTACGGTTATTTTAGAGCATTAAAGATAAATGCTGCTTTATTAAAATCTTACTAGAAAAACTTAGTAGGATAAAATCGAAGCGAAAGAAAAAGAGTGCATCTACTCTCCTGATGTTAATTACTGGAAATCTTTAAGTCAACGCATTCCACTGTTGTGAACCAATTTTTTAAATATAAATGTTGGTAGTGTTTTTCTAAATAATGAGTCACATTATCACTTGAGTGAATTTGTTGAACATTGATATCGTCATTCTTTTGAAGCTCATATGTATGAAATAATTTTGGAGAAATTTGCTTCTCCTGTCACTTTTGATATAACATTCTTTGAGTTGTGTCAAAAACTTGGTCGTTTGATTTCCCGCAAGTGAACGAGATCGTGAACAAGTAATATAGTAGTGTGTAGAGTGTTGAACCCACGAGGACTACGTATTTGATCGAGTTAAAATTAATTGCAACTTTAATCGAATAGCAATAATAATTTATAATAAATCAATATCTAACTTATCACGTACTAGAAATTAAAATAAGAGTTTATCAAATTTATGAGATTTATTGCTAAGATCTAGAATCCCCCTTGTTATCCACTTTTAGTACAACAATTAAATTGACAATTTGTTATCATGCGAGTTGGTCAATGATCCA
>CAIGRF010245215.1:5498-22225 GCA_903798235.1 Fraxinus ornus
GGATTTATTTTTTCATCCCTAAACGAGCTACGTTGAGTGAATAATGCTTATAATTAACAAAAATTGACTTTATTTATAAATTAATTTATGAGTGCAGCTTCAAAAGAAAAAAATATTTATCCGGGATACCGTGCGCCGGTCCTTTTTAACGTGCTCTGCTTTATCAGTATCAGTTAATTTTCCTTTTATCGCATTCGTATCTGTATATATACACCTGAAAATAACACACAGCACATCTCTGCCTCTTTTGTGCTTTGCCGGCGCTCACGAAGCCCTAGCTTTCTCTCTATATCTTTTTCTCTTCCTCTTTCTGCATATATACATATACTATCTATATATATATTTATCTTGGTGGCTGCCGCCTGCCTGGCTGGTGTGATAAGTTACGGAATCTAACAGGTAGATTTCTTCCGATTTTATATTATCATTGATTCATTTCCCGCTTAATGTTTCTTTACTTGTTATTTTGCAGTTTAATTTAATTCATGCATAACTTAATGTCTTAGCCGGAATCGTGCCTGTTTCTTGTATACCATTAGTAAAAAATTGGGTCTGTTTTGTTGATTGAGCTGTGAATTTTACCTTTTAATAGTTCTGCTCAGATGCTACTGCTGTTTTCAATTGAATTTCCAATTCTAGTTATTTATTTTTTGTATCTGGGTCAATTTTAGTTCCAAAACTCTTCTGTTAAATATGAAGTTTTTGTCGTAGTTATGTATGCGGACATCATATATCTTGTTTAGTTTATAGCGAGCGTATTTATTCATTATCTCTGTCATGCTAGATGTTCTATGGATACAAGATATTTAATAGAGGGGTTTTAGGATAGGAATAGACAGGATTCATTTCAAATCCAGTACAAATCTAATCTAATCTGATTCCTTTGATCCAATCGTAGATGTTTTGCCAGTCATACCTGTGTGCGTGTGTTTTTTTTGGTAGATATGTGAATTAACTGTTTTTTTTTTTTTTTCTCTCTCTTTTCTTTATTCTCTCCAAGTCTTTTTTGTTTCTCGGAGGAAGTTTGAAGCTTGTTATTTCTGCTAGAATTTCCTGGAAAATCAGCTCAACTTATTACTATAAGGTAAGTTTTAGAAATTAATGTCTTTTCATTGACATAAAAATTCAAATCCAAATCTACAGTCTCAAAAGTTGTGCTGAATTTGGTTTCCAGTAGATATAGATTTTTTTTCCTTCCCCGAAAGAAGGATAAAGTCTCTCCTACTTTTATGTGGCTTTGATATTTCATTGAAATTGTGTGACCATTTTTTTCCAGTCCTGTTTACCAGTATCCATTCTATTCGTTGTTCTGAATATTAAGAACTTGGATAATTGCTTTTGTTGGTTGTTTCTGAATGGTATTTGTATTACAGTGAACTCCTACTATCACTGACCACTTTGCAGTTGAGCAATTTTAGATGCATTCTCATGCATTTTTTTACTCATTCCACGCGTTTGTGCTGGATTGCATGTATGATGTATCTGTATTTGCCGACGATAATTTTTTAATGATTGGACTAGGCCACATTAGAAATCTTTGTTAAGTATGAGATTTTGTCCAATCATATGCAATGGCTAATTATCCTTTTCGAGCATGAAAGCTTTTCTTATTTTTTGATTTTTGGTCCCATAAATTTTGATGAAACTCTTTCGTCACTGCTTATTTAATTCCCCCACCTTGAAATAAAAAGGACGAAGAAACTGTTTGCCTGCCATCAGTTACTCTTCTTGTTAATTATAGGTCCTTCACTGACTATTTAGATCTCATCAGAAGCTTTAGCCTTGATCACAGAAAACAAAACTGTATCCGCATTGTATTTTTTCCCTTCTGGGAATCCGTGTATAAACTCTTTGTGGCATCTACTACTCTATACTGATTGTTATGTACTGCACTTCCCTAATCACAGTAGTAGATTCTCATACACCTCAAAATTTGTACAAAGAAGTGTGATTCATGTGGATTTACGACGGTGTTGACCATAGTGATAATATATCGGAAAGAACAATGATGTCCCTGTTACGAACAATATTTTGGATGCTTACTAATGTGTTTCCATAGCTGCAGCTGGATAAAGCATTTGCCATTTATACTTATAAACAAAACAGTTGTATCATGAAAAACTGTTCACCAATCAAACATATTTTTGTAAGGTCTAACAGCTAACTTGGTTTCTGTAGTTTACTTTCACTGCTGTTATGTTTGGCTTACAGAATTGAAAACAGTAGTAACCTTCCATGTTAGAGTTGTAGATGCATTTAATACATTCTTTGGCATGTATATCATTACTTCTTTTCTAACTTAACGATTTAATGTTCTTTACTCTATGTTATCTGTACATTGGAGTTCCAATAATTAATATTAATAAGAAGCACCATATTCTGTCAAGTATTTTCGTTTCATGAAGAATAATTTCATTTCCTTGTTAAGAAATGTTGCAATATTATGTTATGTTACATTTTTTTAACTTTTGGTCAGCAATCATATGTCTTACCAATAATGTATTTCCTTGTGGAACAGGATGACCAACTGCAATTATACACTGAAGGAATGTGAATTTGTGTAAATTTATCTATCGTTACTGCTGCTAATTAGCGGAACTTCAGTTCACTTTTTATAGTAAATGGATCGCTGTGATACTTCAGGATTCGTGAGTGGGGGTTGGGAGTACTTTTTTAGAGACATCTAACCGTAGTTTTGTCACTAATTTCTGTGAGCCCGGAAGTCAGGCAGACTGTTCTTTGCAACTGAGTCTTGGTTTAAATAAGTGTTGTGTCTTTAAACTATTTGGTCATGGATGCTAGATCCCACAATCTGGGTTTTGCTTCTAACCCTGTATCTAATGCATTCAAGAATCCAAGCAATTTCATCCAAAATGGAGGATCAGGAGCTGGAGGTGTTTGTTATGCTGATAGAACCTTGCGACTTGATTCGCCTGCTTTTCCGCTCCCTTTGACATCTGCTCCTAAGGGAATGAAACGGAAATGGAGCCTGATAAAGGGATCTGTGGACCAGGAAATTGGATCTTCATTATGTCTCCTCCTGGGCCATTCATCCAGTTCTTCGGACAGTAAAGGCAGCACAGTGACTGCATGCACCTCATTATCTTCAGCTAAAGAAACTGAAGGAGAGTCCACAATGGATGTAGAACTGGATTTCACTCTCCATCTTGGCCGTGAGAAGTCACGAAGCCCAAAACTGTTGGCCGACCCCTCTTTGAAATCGCTTGATGCATGCCCTAAGGTTGATTTGGAGCTCAGCCTTTCCAGTGGACCTGCTGAATCTGATATCACAAATATTCATCAAAGCTCCGCTGCATCAAAAAATATCCTCAAGATTCCAATTAGCGATGGAGCTTTAAACATACATAAAGGATCAACAGGAAGTCCTTTTTGTCCATTGCAGACTACACGGGACATGAAAACCAACTACCTTCTCACCAAGGCTCTAGGGCAAACCAAGCCAGCAAAAATCTTAAAAGATATCTCAAGTGTCATAGCAACACCAAAAAGCTCAGTCACCTGTTCTTCCGGGACAACACAGCAACAACAGCAGCAGCGTAGCAGTAGTTCTAAACAGTGTCAGTTTCAGGGATGTTTGAAGGGAGCAAGAGGTGCTTCTGGTCTTTGTATAGCTCATGGTGGTGGTCGAAGGTGTCAGCGCCCTGGTTGCCATAAAGGAGCTGAGGGTCGTACTGCATTCTGCAAGGCTCATGGTGGTGGTCGACGTTGCGAATTTTTAGGATGTACAAAAAGTGCAGAAGGACGTACGGACTTTTGCATAGCTCATGGTGGTGGCCGTCGCTGCAGCCATGAGGGTTGCACTCGTGCAGCCCGAGGGAAATCTGGGTTATGCATTCGACATGGCGGTGGCAAGAGATGCCAGAGAGAGAACTGCACAAAGAGTGCCGAAGGCCTTTCTGGCCTTTGCATATCACATGGAGGTGGCCGCCGATGTCAGTATCCTGAATGCGCTAAAGGGGCTCAGGGAAGCACAATGTTTTGCAAGGCTCATGGCGGTGGCAAACGCTGCTCATATTTAGGGTGCAACAAGGGTGCAGAAGGAAGCACTCGTTTCTGCAAGGGCCATGGTGGAGGGAAGCGCTGTTCATTCCAAAGTGGGGTTTGCCCAAAGAGTGTACATGGAGGGACACTTTTCTGTGTAGCACACGGGGGCGGAAAGAGGTGTGCTGTTCCAGATTGCACAAAGAGTGCTAGGGGGCGTACCAACTTTTGTGTCCGTCATGGTGGGGGCAAGAGGTGTAAATACGAAGGGTGTGAAAAAAGTGCTCAAGGCAGCACTGATTTCTGCAAGGCCCATGGTGGAGGAAAGAGATGCTGTTGGGGTCAGCCTGGTACTGAATTTGGAAAAAGTGACAGTCCTTGTAACTCATTTGCCAGGGGGAAGACTGGACTCTGCACATCTCATGGTGCCCTGGTTAAGGACAATTGGGTTCACAGTGGTGCCAGTATAGGATCTGTCTTCCAGGAGTCCGAGTCAAACCAACTTGCTAAGATGAATGTCATTTTAGCTGCTGAGGATGAGTGTGTTGAAATCACAAAGATCGAAAATAGTGTTGCGACATCCGCCAACTGTTGGAATTACTATGCTCTCCAGAAAGATCATCTGCATATTGGAGGCGGCTCATCTCTGGGTACAATCCCAGAAGGAAGGGTGCATGGAGGAAACTTGATGGCAATGATTGTGGACAGTTCTGGTATCAACTTCACTAGCCGTAGCAACATGGTTGGTCCATCCGAACCAGCAAAATCTTTCAGGACACATCAGACCATGACTTAAGAAAGATTTGATATCCTGTTTCTCTAATTTAGTTTAAAAGCAAATTTTCTATGCATGTACTTGTGTCTGTATTGCATTTCATGTCCGTTTAGTGATTTGAATATGGGAAACCCTTCTCTCCTATTTGTTTAATAAGTCAGTCTTCATATTGCCATTAAGTTTGTGTGGCAATAAGGAGAAATCAGCTAGGCTGCTTAGCTTTCTGAGGAAGGGTTATCCCTTCTTTTTACATCCATTTATAGAGGCGAATGGATATTCTGTTAATAATGTATCTGGCTTGATGCATTCCCACCAGAACGAAGCTTATCTGTTTTCTATTTGCTTGATTTTTTTGCCATCTTTCAATCATTGAAACTTATCAGGTACGTTACAGTACTTTTCGTTGTATTTAGAGATCATGACCAAATAACCTAGCTTTGGGTAAATATTGTCCTATAAATCACGACGCAGTAATTGCTAGCGTAATATGTGCCCTGAGATCCTTTTTCCTGGCTAAGGATTTTGATGCGAATTTCTCATAGGTTTGAGACCTATAGATTTCATGACTCATTGTCAAGAAAATTCTGAAGAAATATTTCAGGCAATATAAATGGAACTCTAGCAGTAGTTGTATCTTCTTCTTGAAGTATTACTACTTCACATTAAGCCATAATGGAAATGTGTAGGGGTATATTCTTGCAGTGACAATCTTCGTGAAGCAAAGGATGTTTAGGTTCTGTGATCTGGTTTCGTTTTACGACAAGTGAATGAGAAATGTTTTTGCGTAATTTGTGGATTTACCATATGCACTTCACAAGTGCCACTCAGAATATTTGAACCCACTCTTGGTTAACAGTTCGGTTTTCAGTCAACAGAGTTTGTTAGATGAATGGGTCCACTTTTCCAAGTTGAAACTGAGCAAAACTCAGCAAATCCCATGCTCCCTCGTAAATTTAGGCAAATTCTTTTGATTTTGAGGTCAAATGGCTGTTTCATTATTTACCGAAAATGGAGATTTCTTTTAGTTAGTTTGGTGAATTCCGGTTATGTTAATTTTCAGATGTTACCTTCCAGGGTTGGGTACACATCTACCATAAATAAATTCATGAGATTTTTTTTTCTGATTCTCTGAACTTCGGAATGCATGACACAGAATCAGAAGGTTGTTCGTGTTAAACAATTCAAAGAAAAGAAAAAGAAAAAAGGGAGGCTAGGGTTTCATTAATTCTGCATAATGAAAAGTGAATACAAAACCTAAATATAAAGAGACTATATATAGTCTAAAATAAAGGAAACTAAAAGACTATTCTACCCTTAATAAACAATAAAATAAAATAATACTATATTTCTTAACATCTCCCCTCAAACTCACGATGCGGCAGCTACAAGCATCGAGAGTTTGCCAACTAGAAAACGAAAACGAGAAATAGAATGCGACTTGGTAAAGAAATCTGCAAGCTGCAAAGAAGAAGAAACAAATGGCAAAGTAATTGTCCCATGCTTGAGATGATGACGAGTAAGGTGACAATCGATCTCAATGTGCTTAGTTCGTTCATGAAAAACCGAGTTGTGAGCAATTTGAATAGAACTCTGGTTGTCGCAATACATAGGAGTAGGATGAGAAAGAAAAACTCCCATATCTGCAAGTAACCAACGTAGCCAAACAATCTCTTTGGTAGTAGATGCCATAGCACGATATTCTGCTTCGGTTGAAGATTGAGAAACAATAGACTGTTTCTTGCTCTTCCAAGAAATAAGAGAATCACCCAAAAAAATACAGAAACCAGTAACAGACTTGCGATCTGTGGGATCACTGCCATGATCAGCATCAGAGTATGCACGCAGCTCCAAGGAAGAGGTGGATGGAAGTAAAAGACTCTGAAAGACTGTACCCCGAAGATACCGCAAAATACGAAGAACAGCTGCCCAATGAACTGTAGTAGGAGAAGCAACAAACTGACTAACAACATGAACAGCATATGCAATATCTGGACGAGTAATAGTGAGATATACCAAACTCCCAACAATAGTACGATATAAAGTAGGATCCGACAAAGGTAAACCATCAGAAGAAGCATACTTTGCGTTAACCTCAATGGGAGTATCAACCGTCTTATTATCAGTAAGTCTAGCCCGCTCAAGAATATCTGCAACATATTTCGACTGAGAGAGAAGATAACCTCTGGGCGAGCAGGCTACCTCAATACCCAAGAAATACCGTAGAGAACCCAAATCCTTCATTTCAAACTGTCTAGCTAACTCTGTCTTCAAAACTGAAATACCATCAATATCATCACCAGTAATAATCATATCATCAACATATAAAGATAGAATGATACGACCTGCATCAGTGTACTTAACAAAAAGAGCAGAATCATGACTACTAGAAGTAAATCCAAGGGAAGAGATCACAACAGAAAATTTCTCAAACCAAGCACGAGGTGCTTGTTTGAGACCATATAACGCTTTCTTTAGCTTGCAAACATACCCAGAATCATGTGAAACACCAGGAGGGGGCGCCATATAAACTTCTTCTTGAAGATCTCCATTCAAGAAGGCATTTTTAACATCAAGTTGAGAGATACGCCACTGACGAACGGAAGCTACTGCAATAAGAGTACGAATAGTAGTCATTTTTGCAACTGGAGCAAATGTTTCCTCATAATCCATACCATACTGTTGAGAGTACCCTTTTGCAACCAACCTAGCTTTGTATCGCTCAATTGATCCATCAGAATTAGTCTTGATCTTATACACCCAACGACAACCCACAACACTCTTACCAGGAGGTAGAGGAACCAAATCCCAAGTACCAGTCTTATGCAAAGCAGAAAGTTCCTCATCCATAGCTTGCTGCCAAAGAGGATCAAGAATTGCCTCTTTATAGGAAGAGGGCTCAGAGAGACAATGAATAGAAGCTAAAAATGAAGTAAAAGATGAAGAATAACAAGAATAAGCAAAATCTGGTAACTTTGTAGACTTACGAATGCGTGTGGATTGACGTAGAGGTGGATCCACAATCTCAGACGGAGCTTGAGGGACCGTAGGAGAAGAGGGACCTTCAAGTGTACCGGAGAGTAAAGTGTCAGTACCTGCAGAATGATCAGTACGAGTTGGTTGTAAAGATAACGGGGTAAGAACATGAGAATGGGTATTTGAGGTACTAGGAACCTGAGATGACAAACTTTCAGAATCGTCAGAAAAGGGATCTATACGAATAAAATCAGATCTAGTCAAATTATGAGTAGTGGATGGAATAGAAAAGAAAGGTATATGCTCGAGAAAAACAACATGACGAGACACATAAAGTTTCTGAGTTGTTGGATCAAAACAACGATATCCCTTTTGACCTTCACCATAACCAAGAAAGACACAAATAGCAGACCGAGATGACAACTTGCTACGTTCTACATGAGGACGAAGAACGAAACAAGTACAACCAAAAACTCTAAAGAAAGAATAATCAGGAGCATACCCATACAATTTTTCGAAAGGAGAAAAGCCTGAAATATGAGAAGATGGAATTGTATTAATCAGACCTACAGCAGTAAGAACAGCTTCACCCCAAAACACACTAGGAACAGAAGAAGACAATAAGAGAGAGCGAGCAGTTTCAACAATGTGCCTATGTTTTCTTTCAGCAACACCATTTTGCTCAGGAGTATCCGTACACGAAGTTTGATGAATGGTTCCATCTAAGGCAAGCAGCTCACAAAATCTATTAGAAGTGTATTCCCCACCCAAATCACACCTAAAACATTTGATAACAGCAGAATGTTGAGTTTTGACAAGAGCACGAAATGCTGAGTATATCTCAAAGAATTCAGAACGATGTTTCATTAAATAAACCCAACAATAACGAGTATGATCATCAATAAAAGAAACATAATATCGAGACCCTCCTTTTGTGGCAACAGGAGAAGGCCCCCATACATCAGAATGTATCAAATCAAAAGGAGAAGAAGAAACAGAAATACTTCGATTAAAAGGTAAAGCTGAAAATTTTGCCAGTTTACATCCACTACAATCAGAAATATCGCAAGGTTGTAAATTTCCTAACGCTCCAGTGGAAGCTAAAAATCTTAAACGAGAAGACGAAACATGACCTAAACGAGAATGCCATAAATAAAAACTAGAGGAAGAAGGACTCAAACGAAAAGAAGACAAATCAACACTAGTAGTAGAAGCAGCAACTGGCACTTTTAGCTCATCCAAAATATATAGTCCACCCTTCCTACGGCCTGTCCCAATCAGCTTCTGAGATTGCAGGTCCTGCACATAACAAGAAGAAGACGAAAACGTGACTAAATTACCAGAATCACATAACTGACCAACAGAAGCAAGATTTAATGTGAGTTTCGGTATATGATAAACATTAGGGAGAGACAAGTGAGGTGTGACAACAGAACCAACACCTGCTAAAGGCATAGGAGTGCCATCAGCAGTCATGACAGGAATAGAAGACGAAGGAGACACAGAAGCAAAAGATGAAGAATCTGGAGACATATGATGGGAAGCACCAGAATCCAAGACCCATACAGAATGTGACATACCTGAAGAACCGTGAGGCAACTGACCTAAGGAAGGAGAAGAAGCAGACATAGCTTGTGGATGTAAGGAGAGAAACTTCTGAAATTGCTCAGCCAGAGTACTAGGATCGGTAAAGGGACCTGATGAAGCTACTGCTGCAGTATTAGACTGTGGTGGTTTATAGCCCTGAGGTGGTCTATGAGCATTCGATTGTGACTGGTTGCCAGACTTCCAAGCTTGAAATTGTTGCTGCGATTGATTCTGCTGTCTCAACTTAGGACATTGAGCCCTCCAATGACCTTTATGCTTACAGAAGCTGCACTCGTCGGGGGCAACCCTTCCATAAAACTTATTCTGATTATTAGAAAGTGACTTAGAAGGCACTGCTAACACAGAAGGATTAGAAGTAGAAAGGATTCCCTTTTCAGAATAAGACTTGAGACGTATTTCTTCTGCCAATAACTCACTAACAACCGAGTCAACGGAAGGAAGTGGAGAACGATGCAAAATCGAACCCCTCAGTCCTTCAAAATCATTGCGAAGTGCAGTTAAAAACTGCACCAATCGTTGCTGCTCTCGACGAGCAATATAAGGTGCACATGCCTTTAATTCGTCCGATTCTGTAAGAGCCAATTGATCCCAAAGATCTGTCATAGCAGAATAAAACTCCTGAATACTCATATTCTTCTGCTGAAGAGCTCGTATGTCATTCTCCAATTGATACTGCTTTGCAAAATTTGACTGAGTGAATAACCTTTGCAGATGATCCCAAACCTCCTTTGCTGTCTCATATTTCGCCAACTCTCTACCTATGGAATGCTCAACAGAATTGTTAATCCAAGTAATAATTTTTGCATTGTTTGCTTCCCAAGCATCCATTGAAGCAACATAACCCTCATCAGTATTCTTAGGTTTCACAGAAGTTCCAGTAACGTATCCCCACATCTTTTTACCCTTGAGAAAATTTCTCATCACATAACTCCAATACGAATAATTCTTTCCATCCAACCTCACACTTACAGATTGAAGCGAATCGTCTCTTTCAGTAGCCATAATCAAAGAACAACGAAAAACAGATCCAAAAGAAAGGAAAAAGAAATACCAGATTGCAAAAACTGAAAGAAACTTTCTCGAAATCGTCACAATATCAACCGAAAAAACAGATATACCAGATTGCAGAAACGTGAAGAAAACCTTCTTGAAATCGTCACAATATCAACGAAAAACAGATCCCAAAAAAAAAGCTGTGTTTGAGATTAAACCTTGTCCCATGAATATTAGCTCTGATACCATGTTAAACAATTCAAAGAAAAGAAAAAGAAAAAAGGGAGGCTAGGGTTTCATTAATTCTGCATAATGAAAAGTGAATACAAAACCTAAATATAAAGAGACTATATATAGTCTAAAATAAAGGAAACTAAAAGACTATTCTACCCTTAATAAATAATAAAATAAAATAATACTATATTTCTTAACAGTTCGTTTGTTCATGTACACACTGTGCGTTAAATTGGAACCAGTTTCCAAACACTTCTCTTGCGAAATAGAAGTGCACTGGGAGAAAATGTTGCCCGAGATATGGGGGAGAGAATCTGTGCCGGATCCAACAAGAACAGAGAAGGGGAAAGGGAATAGAGGAAGAAAAAAGGAGGGGAAATAGAGAAGAAGAGGGAGATAATAGAGAAATTGGCTAAGAAATATATTAATTTTTATTCATTCGAAGTGGTCTTGATGACATTGCATATATAGGGTTTTAAAGTATCCTATTCTAAGTAAGCAAATATTGTAAAAGCTCATAAATCAAATCAAAATAATGTTTCTTAAAATACGATTTAAAATTAGAAACTAAGTCCATGTTTGGTACACATTAAAATTTTTATTTTTATTCTTCTACTCATTTTCAACCACACATTCTTCAATAAAATAATATTTTCCATCACATCAATAACTTTTCATTCATTTTCAACCACACATTCTCCATCAATCTACTATTCTAAAATACATTCTTCCAAAATAATGTGGCCCAAACACATCCTAAATAAATATAAGGGAAAATTGCAGCCGCGGTCCCAAATATTTTCGTTTTTACACTTTATCTAAACCTTCACTTTGTGCCACCATAGGTCCCAAATCTTTGAAAAATTCGTATCGGAGGTCCATCTGGACATAAATCGTCTAAATTACCGTTAGTCAACCTGAAAAATTAAAAAAATAGAATATTTTGACCATTTTGAGGAGAGGCATTTCCATACAGTAATTTCCCTTTAAAAATAATAAATACAAGAAAAAAATCACCATCTTCTTCAAACACCCCACTCCCACGCATCCCCACTGCCACTGTCGCCACCGCAAACGCCACCACCATGGCCACCAAATCTGTCCTTCTCCACCCTCGCTCTCCCTTCATTTTTCGCTGCAGCCTCTTCCCCAAATCAACAATGAATAATGAAACTAGAGAAGTGGTTGGAGGTGTAAACGTTGGCAGCTTCGAGACTGTGGCGTAGAACCCTTTGATCTTTGCTTTCAAGATCTCAAACTTTAGTAACAAAAACAAAATCCCCAGATCCACTCGATAATTGGTGAAAATGAATTGAGTACAAAAGAAATCCTGCTTTGTTAGCTATATCTTCAATTCATGTCAATATATTATTGCTTTCTTCTAGCTCAGTGGTCAGTGCACTGCAATGGCGATTCCCCCAAAAAGATGAGAAGAAATTTCAGCTCCGGCAAAAGAAACTTGAGTTGATCTTCCTCTCGAACCCTGGAATCAATTTCAGAATCTAGCAAATCTTCTAAAGTTCCAACCAGAAAGTCGATAAAGCTTGCTACAATTTCCTTTTTATTGGGAGTAATGTGAAACAAATGCTGCAACTTTGGGAGTATGAAGACCTCTAGAAGCATTGGTTTGCAAGAGAAAAGGAGTTGTACAAATTCTCGACAATATTCTCCATGTCGGTCATTTCTGATTTGGAAATTGAAACCTTAGAATTCTTCCGCTTCTTCGAAAAATCAAAACTTGCAGATCCTGAATGACACTTCCCTTTTCCACTAGATATCGCAGATTAGCGAACGGGAAAGGCATTTATATCACTTTTTTGGGAATTTATTGATGGAGAAAACCAATTTGGTTCACTTTTTCTGCGCGGCAAGATTTTGGTGTTGGGAAATGGTGGGAGTGGGGGGTAGTCAAAATATCCCATTTTTTATTTTTTCAAGTTGACTGACAGTGATTTAGACGGTTTCTGTCCCTATGAACCTCTGGTGCGAATTTTTTAAATGTTTGAAACTTGTGGTGACACAAAGAAAAGGTTAAAGTGAAGTCTGCAAAAAACGAAAAGATTTGAGACCGCGACTTATTAAAGGGATTTATTTTAGGGAAATAATACTCCGTTAGAATCTAATGGGGTCCAAAACTTGGCTATTGTTTTTCTTCTTGGTTTTGATTTGTAGACGGCCCAGAAACTTTCTATTTAATTCTTGCTGGGAATACAAGGTCGTTGCACAACGGATTTATGAGTCCACAATTCAACAAGTTTTGTTTGCATTTTGAAATTGCCTTTATATTTTTATAGCCTAAAAATATACAATGCTAGGTAGAAAACATTTGCTTCTCTCATAGAGCCTCCTGTTTGAATTTGGCCATCTTTGACAGGTTTTCCACCGCTTCAACTAAGTGATCGAGTCGAGCCACAAACTCTACAAGCAATGATGTAAACGTGGCAAGCGCCTGCATCCTGGGAATGAAATCTGAGCTAAAACCTCCCTTGTTTTCGAAAGCATCAACTTCCCTCGATGGCCAAGAATAGAGCCTACTTCTCGATTGCTTCCTCATCATCTCGTGGTAAGATTCTCTCTGCAATTTTATTGTTGCATAGTTTGGTTGGGATGGTGGATTATAATTTTGCTCAATACATTTGTTATCAGGCTTGACCAGTTGGTTTGAGAGGTCGGAAAAGGTGAATGAGATGGCGTGGGGGAGCTTCGATGAATTATTGCATGGCTCATTGGCAGATGTAAGGAGGCACGAGTGTATTGTTATTGCCCTTTGGAGTTTTTCTGTTGAGCTATGAACCCTTTTCAGGAGGGAAGTTTTGAGGTTTCTCTTCATATTACATATATCTTTGCCCAATTCTCTGATTAGCTCAGTAGCATCACTTAAAAGTTTAATCTACATGAAAAATAGAGTATATATCTCATTTTTAATGTGTCTAGACCCTCACACACATACTTGATTATTTTAATTTTTAATCAGATGTCTGATACATTAAAAGTTTAATCTATATGAAAAGTTTTGGAATTACGTGTAATATTATTTTATTGAATAATGTGTGATTGAAAATAAAAGAGAAAAATATATTTTGAAAAAAAAAAAAGGAGAATAAAATCTGGCCTAAAATTTAAATTCATAGATTTTCTAAAATTAACAGAGAAGAAAGAGACCTGAATTTCTGAGTGAAGTATGCCATGAAGTGCCATAACCTGGTATGTACAATATCTCAAAACTGCACCAACCTTGACATACTCTAGCCATGGATAAAAGAAATGCTGAAACCTACCATGTGGGGGCTCCCATTTTGCTGAAATACCCTAACACATAAAACCGAAAGATGAAATAATCATTGTGGCTTTCTCTCTCCAATTCAATAAACGCGGTTTTAAAAGTTTGGACATGTTGGGTTAGCACTACTAAACATAAGGTATGCATAGTATGGTTTGATTCGGTTCAAAAGAATACCAAACTCAACTTAACTAAATTCTACATGTGGACCAGAAAATAATTGTGAAGTACAAACCATAGTGTAAATTATTATTATTATTATTATTATTATTATTTCAGGTGATAGAAATGTTTGTTTTGAATACTTATTAATTTGTGTTAGTTGATATAAATTTAATTTAATGTCGAGATTTTTAATAATAATTTTGTAATGGAATTAAAAGGGTTAGCGCGAACTAAATCAGAACGTACTGTCATTTCTATGGACCGGAACCAGTTAATTTTAACTAGAATTGAACCAAACCAGCTAATACTGTTACCGAACAAACCTTGAAACCTGTGAAGAAAGGAGAAAAGATCTCTATGTATTATCTGATTGAAGATAATTAGTACCAGAGATTCAAGTTTGGCAGAGGAATTCAATATGGATCTGCATTTTCTGCATGCAGGTTCATCAGGAAACTCATCCATGACAGTCTTTGAGAATCCTTGATGTTCTGATCCATCATCTTCCAAGTACTTATTCACACATTCTGCAATGGATTTAACAGTACAGAAAATGGAGAACAGATAGATATATGTCTAAAGACGAAAGCATGTTTGGACAAAATTTTAGTTTGTTTATTCTTTTTTTGCTTTCATACTGTCCATTACTTTACAATCGACTCTACCAAACAAGCTATAAAGGGTCGATGCGTTCATAGATTAGTATACCTTCAAGTGCATCAGCCACTGAATTGAAGTTATCGACGAGTTCTTTGTGTAACTGTTCCCCAGCCCATATAGGGAAAATGAATACATTTACTGCTACTGCTATGATCCCTCCAATGGCTATTGAGGAAAGCCGATCCAAGGCTGTTCTGATTGGGTTCCCCAATCGATAGCCGGAGACAATGATCAAACCGTAGGTGAAAATTATAACTCGAAAGCCAGCTTCATATGGCACAAAGGATGGCAGTAACTTCATGAATGATGTTACAGCCCCTACAAAATGTTAAACCAGATTTCTCATTAGTCATATGAGTTTGCCTTTTGTTGTGGTAATGATGGTGGTTGGGGCTGTTGGATTCTTTGGAGCTCACTTATCCCTCGATGGCTCGATTGTGAATGGGGGGGTATTCAAGAACCGGAGCCCCTAAGGTGAATATTCTTTATTATGGAGATATATGGATGATTCATATCTTTGTACTAGGATGTCCTAGATTCTTACTTTAAAAAGGAGTCTGAAGTACCATTTTTGCGTGATGTGAGACCGAAATCAACAATGGTGAGTGATCATTCGATAGTTAAACTCTCGCTTGATCTACTGTAAATCTGTGTGTTTGTGCGTGAGGGTGAGTTCATGTTTTTGTTTATTCATTATTGCTCTCCATGACCGTATTGAATTAAGTAGATGAATTTCCCCGTTTGGAAAATAATGAGTTTGTTTGTTATGATTGAGCCAAAAAAAGAAAAGAAAAGAAAAAAGGAACGAGTTTGTTGTGCTGTCTTACCAACGATGAAGATGCTCACACCAATTACAATAGGCTCCGCAATCCGTCCAGTGCTTAAAGCTAACTGAGCGATAGCAATGGCTAAGATTCCCGAGACTATGGTACCAAATGCTCGGTTGAATCCTCGTTTCAATGTGGCACCTACACATACATAATTGATAATGAGCCGCCTCTTCTAAAATGTTATAATATTAGATATAAAACACATTTATTTGTTTGAATCCTAGAAACTCACCAACAGTATGTTCAAACATGATGGCAACAGTGAGGATGGCCCAGACAGTATTGATGCCAAAAACTTGATAAGGTGCTTGGCAAAGTATTAGAAGTGATACAAGAAGAACTGCAAACCCCATTTTAAGTGAGAATAATACTCTGTTGGTATCTTCTTTGGCAAATTTCCAAACGCTCGAAACCCATTCTTTGCATGAAAAGCTTGGCTTGCTAGATTTATTCATAGTTTCTTGCTGTTTAGAAGGGATATTAATCTCAGTATCACCCTTTTTCCCGCTCATTTTCCAATGATGAATTCTTGTTGAATCAAGAAATGGAATTTCTTTAAAGGTTATATATATTGTGTGTAAGGCTCTCTTGTTTATACTGTGTGGTCAGGTTTGGAACGTAGTGAGATAGTTTGGTTCGTGGATATAGGAATTTGGAGGAGCCAACTCTAGAATGAAAGTATTTCATAGACTTAAGTTTTGGTAGCTCTTAAGTTTTTATGCAAGAATTCCCACCGAAGGGTCGGGTCTTCTGAAAGGGAAACAACTGATTTCAACAAGGTTGTGTGGCAAAGAAATTTAGAGAAGGTGCAAGGGATTTAAAGAAGAGGATTTGGCCAAGAGGTTTATGCAATTGGGAGAAGAAACAACGTCTATGGCAATGAAAGAAGAAAAGATGGAGTAAAACTTTAATAATGTTGAATGCATACAGGATTGGAATCTAAAAGAAAATGAAATGAGTATCGAACCTTCGATTTCCATATTACTGTTCAAAATATTTGCTTCGCGTCTCTATAGGCATAGTTTGTCAAGATCATTTTTCCAGATTTGCATAAACCCAATCCTTAGCTGGCATGCGTGTTTGAATAATTATGCATGCTCTAAAGTTGCGACTGCTCATAGCCTCATACAATATATAATGGGGATTTAAGAGGGACAACAAAAATAAGAAAGAAAGCCCCTGTTTGGTAAACATTATAATTTTCATT
>CAIGRF010245221.1:0-10166 GCA_903798235.1 Fraxinus ornus
TGGAACAATCACAAATGTAGGAAGGAACTGGTTGATACAAAAGAAGAGCTATCAATCGGCAGAAAACTCACGCATAGCGTGTTTCTTCTTCACAAAAATTGGAGATCCACGTCGACATTAAGATATGGGGAGCATCAATCTCTCACACAATCCTTCCATTTCAAAAAGAAAGTGTTTTCTCTTAGACAGCCACTCAAATACTCGAAACTTTCGCATATGTATTGTCAAACTTACAAAGCAAAACTACATGAACGAATGTGCATCGAGTAACAAGATGCGTGAACATGTGCATATACAAAATAATCTAATGGACTTGGAATAACAATTATAATTTGACAATTAATCTGATATATAACTAATGTAAGGATCCAAATATAGTAAAACCAAGTAATATTCTCAACTACAAGACTTTATCAATTAATTACCATATATATATATCTCCATTCAAGGAGGTAAACCTTTCATGATCTAACACTCTTATCACAATCTTGGCATGAGCTCATGCATCTAATTTGCTATGAATTGTCAAGAAAGCATGTATATTCTTTAGGTTCAATCATCGCTTATACGTATTCTGATTCGCTAGCTTGTCTATTTATCTTACGCTTTACTAGTTCCTATTTTACTTTTCTTGGCAAAAATTGTGTCTTGGTCTTCTAAAGAATTAATTAACAACAAAAAATGGCACTGTCAATTATATAAGGTTGATTGGATAAGTAGTAAAAAGAATCTAAAATATACTATGTTGTAAAGCAGTACTGCAAGGCTATACATATTTCATTATATTGTGGTCACATCATGTCATTTAAAAATTTCCAGTGTCAAGTGGGGATTGAAGACTCCTTGAATATTCATAAGGTTATTCTTTGGATTGCAAATATACATGAATATACATCTCATACCAACCTATACCAGTATGTTTTGTATAAGGCGAACTGAAAAGTAGTATAAATTTAATATATTTGGAAAGAAAAAAAAGGTTAAAGCTCATCGAGTCTACATATAAAACATGCTCTAGATCTTACATGTATTTACAATATATAATGGACAATACTATATGTACATAATTTTTTTATCTAATTTTTTACCTACACTCACAATAGGATGCAGGGACCACACATTTGAGAGTTTTTATTCACGCGGGCCCCGCTTGCACGTGAGAGGGTGGCACATTTTTGATAACCCCATTCGGTACAAATAGAATTATCCATATATAATTAATATATTTCTACAAAACTGAGCCCCTGTTTGGGCTACATTTTTTTTTTCATTTTTATTCTTCTATTCATTTTNCAGTAGTAGAAATAACATATACTTAACAAAACCATCTCCCCACTGCACATAGGGAGAAAAAGGGCCCAAAGAAACAAAAGAATTCGTTATGAAAATAATTTCAGCTTTAGAACAGATTACTTCATGCTCTTTACATCAGTAGTAGAAATAACATATACTTAACAAAACCATCTCCCCACTGCACATAGGGAGAAAAAGGGCCCAAAGAAACAAAAGAATTCGTTATGAAAATAATTTCAGCTTTAGAACAGATTACTTCATGCTCTTTACATCAGTAGTAGAAATAACATATACTTAACAAAACCATCTCCCCACTGCACATAGGGAGAAAAAGGGCCCAAAGAAACAAAAGAATTCGTTATGAAAATAATTTCAGCTTTAGAACAGATTACTTCATGCTCTTTACATCAGTAGTAGAAATAACATATACTTAACAAAACCATCTCCCCACTGCACATAGGGAGAAAAAGGGCCCAAAGAAACAAAAGAATTCGTTATGAAAATAATTTCAGCTTTAGAACAGATTACTTCATGCTCTTTACATCAGTAGTAGAAATAACATATACTTAACAAAACCATCTCCCCACTGCACATAGGGAGAAAAAGGGCCCAAAGAAACAAAAGAATTCGTTATGAAAATAATTTCAGCTTTAGAACAGATTACTTCATGCTCTTTACATCAGTAGTAGAAATAACATATACTTAACAAAACCATCTCCCCACTGCACATAGGGAGAAAAAGGGCCCAAAGAAACAAAAGAATTCGTTATGAAAATAATTTCAGCTTTAGAACAGATTACTTCATGCTCTTTACATCAGTAGTAGAAATAACATATACTTAACAAAACCATCTCCCCACTGCACATAGGGAGAAAAAGGGCCCAAAGAAACAAAAGAATTCGTTATGAAAATAATTTCAGCTTTAGAACAGATTACTTCATGCTCTTTACATCAGTAGTAGAAATAACATATACTTAACAAAACCATCTCCCCACTGCACATAGGGAGAAAAAGGGCCCAAAGAAACAAAAGAATTCGTTATGAAAATAATTTCAGCTTTAGAACAGATTACTTCATGCTCTTTACATCAGTAGTAGAAATAACATATACTTAACAAAACCATCTCCCCACTGCACATAGGGAGAAAAAGGGCCCAAAGAAACAAAAGAATTCGTTATGAAAATAATTTCAGCTTTAGAACAGATTACTTCATGCTCTTTACATCAGTAGTAGAAATAACATATACTTAACAAAACCATCTCCCCACTGCACATAGGGAGAAAAAGGGCCCAAAGAAACAAAAGAATTCGTTATGAAAATAATTTCAGCTTTAGAACAGATTACTTCATGCTCTTTACATCAGTAGTAGAAATAACATATACTTAACAAAACCATCTCCCCACTGCACATAGGGAGAAAAAGGGCCCAAAGAAACAAAAGAATTCGTTATGAAAATAATTTCAGCTTTAGAACAGATTACTTCATGCTCTTTACATCAGTAGTAGAAATAACATATACTTAACAAAACCATCTCCCCACTGCACATAGGGAGAAAAAGGGCCCAAAGAAACAAAAGAATTCGTTATGAAAATAATTTCAGCTTTAGAACAGATTACTTCATGCTCTTTACATCAGTAGTAGAAATAACATATACTTAACAAAACCATCTCCCCACTGCACATAGGGAGAAAAAGGGCCCAAAGAAACAAAAGAATTCGTTATGAAAATAATTTCAGCTTTAGAACAGATTACTTCATGCTCTTTACATCAGTAGTAGAAATAACATATACTTAACAAAACCATCTCCCCACTGCACATAGGGAGAAAAAGGGCCCAAAGAAACAAAAGAATTCGTTATGAAAATAATTTCAGCTTTAGAACAGATTACTTCATGCTCTTTACATCAGTAGTAGAAATAACATATACTTAACAAAACCATCTCCCCACTGCACATAGGGAGAAAAAGGGCCCAAAGAAACAAAAGAATTCGTTATGAAAATAATTTCAGCTTTAGAACAGATTACTTCATGCTCTTTACATCAGTAGTAGAAATAACATATACTTAACAAAACCATCTCCCCACTGCACATAGGGAGAAAAAGGGCCCAAAGAAACAAAAGAATTCGTTATGAAAATAATTTCAGCTTTAGAACAGATTACTTCATGCTCTTTACATCAGTAGTAGAAATAACATATACTTAACAAAACCATCTCCCCACTGCACATAGGGAGAAAAAGGGCCCAAAGAAACAAAAGAATTCGTTATGAAAATAATTTCAGCTTTAGAACAGATTACTTCATGCTCTTTACATCAGTAGTAGAAATAACATATACTTAACAAAACCATCTCCCCACTGCACATAGGGAGAAAAAGGGCCCAAAGAAACAAAAGAATTCGTTATGAAAATAATTTCAGCTTTAGAACAGATTACTTCATGCTCTTTACATCAGTAGTAGAAATAACATATACTTAACAAAACCATCTCCCCACTGCACATAGGGAGAAAAAGGGCCCAAAGAAACAAAAGAATTCGTTATGAAAATAATTTCAGCTTTAGAACAGATTACTTCATGCTCTTTACATCAGTAGTAGAAATAACATATACTTAACAAAACCATCTCCCCACTGCACATAGGGAGAAAAAGGGCCCAAAGAAACAAAAGAATTCGTTATGAAAATAATTTCAGCTTTAGAACAGATTACTTCATGCTCTTTACATCAGTAGTAGAAATAACATATACTTAACAAAACCATCTCCCCACTGCACATAGGGAGAAAAAGGGCCCAAAGAAACAAAAGAATTCGTTATGAAAATAATTTCAGCTTTAGAACAGATTACTTCATGCTCTTTACATCAGTAGTAGAAATAACATATACTTAACAAAACCATCTCCCCACTGCACATAGGGAGAAAAAGGGCCCAAAGAAACAAAAGAATTCGTTATGAAAATAATTTCAGCTTTAGAACAGATTACTTCATGCTCTTTACATCAGTAGTAGAAATAACATATACTTAACAAAACCATCTCCCCACTGCACATAGGGAGAAAAAGGGCCCAAAGAAACAAAAGAATTCGTTACGTTTTTCATAGGATCTCCTCTTATAGATAGACTCAAAATCGGTCTTGTGGTAGGGTGGGACGGGACGGTGGTTGGACAACCTGGTTCATTTTAAGGCATAACAAAATGAGTGTGTCTGAATATATCTCTCTCCCTCTGAGAGTGTGTGTGTGCGCGCACACACTTATATGTTGATGCAAAGGTTATATATATCATAGATCATAGATCAGTAGCCAGTATAGGTTGACATACAAAACCCTTATAAGCATTTATATTTTTCCCTCGAATTTTGTGAACCTAAAAGAAATTAAGATAAAACGTGAAGAGGACCATAATCCGTGTCTGATCATGATGTTCTTAATTATGTAACTTGTTCTTGTTTCATTCGTAAATTTGTCTGAACTACAGAAATCAACAAGGCTATAAGCAAAACATGTAAAGTGTAACACGAGAAGCCCCTCGATAGCAGAGAAGCCCCTCGATCTATAATTATTACAAAACATGCCAGAAGTGTAACACGAGAAGCCCCTCGATCTTTCATAAAGAAAGAAAAAAAGAGTGTTTGATGAACAAATTAAACATACTCACAACTTGTAAAGTTTCCTCCTCAATTTTTATCTGCAGTACCTCCAGCATATAAGCAAGAACAACCCGTGAAACTCAGGATAGATAGCGCCGCTAATGATGTAAAACCGATCCTCATGGCGCTATCCCTCCTGAGCTTTACAGATTCTTCTATACTAAGAAATCAAGTTTCTCGTTTTCTGAAACCCTCTTTGGAGGAGTTTCTTTAGAGTGATTATCTAAGAGATGATGGAAGAAGAAATGAGAAAGTAGAAGTGTATTTATAGGAGGAATGGGATGACCATAATGAATCATTTCTACTCGGCGAGCGGCATGGGATTTGGTCCGTGCTCGGACGAATTTTACTTATATGCTGTTTTCTAATAAGAAGACACTTGTTGGAACAAAGAGTATGTTTTACTTTTTCAATTTTGGCTTTCTTTTCTTCTGTATTTTTCCTTCTTTATACTTGTGCCGACTACGATATTCAGTTCCCATGGAATACGAGCACATTCAGTGGATTTAGCTAATTCAACTTTTCATCTCATTATAATAATTAGATAAGTAATGAAAAACTTGACTAACGACGAGATCTCTATAACAACCGTAGTATCAATCAACATCTTTAATATGCGCGTTTAGAAAAATTATGTCGACATCGTAAAGAAGTTTTTTTTATTGCAAGCTTCTTATATAAGTCACAAGATCCCATTCTACATGTTTGTCATATTAAATATATTGTTTCGATATTCAATAAAATTATTTTCAAATTATGTATTGATATGGTGAATGGACAAATCGCAAAGGCCTTACTATCTCTTAGTGATAACTTCATATGTATTATGAGATTTGTTATGATTCATCTTTATTTTGTGTCTCATATCTGATTTTACTATAATTTTGTGGGCTCTTTGTAATGGATTTTTTTACTTGCATTGGGATTTGTTTTTGTAGAGTAGAGGATCTCATTTATTTTCTTCCCATTGGACAACATTATAGAGAATATTCAAAAAAATTTCTTTTATAAATCATGTCTATATGTCTAATGTTGCAAAAGTTTGCTCCAAGATCTTCTAAACGATAATTTTCGAGCTCAGTTTCATGTTACATTTTTCTACCAAACAACCATTCAAATGACTCCAATCCACAACCGATATTTACTTATGTTACTTTCCAATCTCACCTATAAAAGACAAGATTACTGTATTGATTTGAAACTCATAAAAGCACGAGAAAAACAATGAAAGAGGACAAAGAGGAGACCAAAACAAAGGAGGCCAGAAGTTGCCGGATTTTTCACTCTCAATAGCACCCCCAAATTCTAACAACAACGCATGATTAAAAATAAAAGAGGCGTATGAAATGTTTGGTGATTGTCATATCCAATCTCATCGATGCTGTAATATTGAACATGCCATTTGTACAATTCTAAAAATCTCTATGTGGATTAATTCTAAGAAATAAAAACAACTAGACAAGCCAACAATCAAGAAAAATTTTAAACTCAACATGTGTCATCATCTCATGTCTGAATTGAAAGAGATGGTAAAAGACACCTTTTTCAGTTGGTAATTAATTCCATTTCTTGCTAATTACCTCCGTTTGGCTCACGTTAATTTATAATATATTTTTCTCTCTTCTTTTTAACAACACATCCTATAAAAAAATACTATTTCAAAAATTATAAGATCTGTTTGATTGCAAGAGTGGAATTTAGGTGGAAAGAAATTGAATTCCAAGAAATTGAATTGCCTAAAATTGTTTTCTTAGGATTTGTCAATTAATTGTGTTTGATTGGTCCCTGAAAAGTGTTGAGATTTTGGATCTTTTGATGTTCGTTTGGCTTTATTTTTATGAAAATTGACCATTAAAGGGAAAAAAAAAATTTACAATTGTCTATAGAATTTGTTTTCATTGTCAAAAAAAATAAAAAAATAAAAGTAACATGGAAAACCAATTGATGGGAAAAAGGTCACCGTGTGAGCCAAATCAAAAAAATGAATTTCATGAAAAATATAGTGTATCAAACAAGACAAAAGTGAAAGTTGGAATTTGTTTTCCATTTTTTATAAAAAAATTTGGATGAATCAAACAGATCCTAACATCAAATAATGGGGCCAAACGGGGAGTAAGAAAACTGATTACTTTTTCTCTATTATAAATCTCAGAGTCAAAGATCACTAAAATCATACTCCATTTATTGTCCTTCACCACCCCAACATCACATCCTTTGGAACCCCCGTATTCTTCTAAGTAATCATATTTAGTTTAATTAATTCTTTCATATAGAGTCGGCAACAGGCATCTCCGCCTTTTTCTTCTTCCCAAATCTCATACCATCTCGTTTAAAAGTTTAAATTATTCAAAAAAAAAAAAAAAGTAAATTTAATATTTTAACTCGCGTCTTCTATCTATTTTAAATCTTTTTTCTCTTTAAAATGTGACGTGTGATATTTAAATTCAAGATCTTTGTATATTCTAATATCGTGTGAAATCACTTTTATCTATTTTACACAGTGATGGAACCTATATTGAAGTTCAGTCCGGGCGAACGTTGATCGATCAACGTCGACAATCAGCGATTGTAAAGGCGAGATCATCTATTAATATTTAGAACTTAATATATATTATTATATTAACTATATTATCAAACTCAGCAAGTACCCTAATGGTAAGGATTCCAATAATTTTTAAGGATAGTCGTGAGTTCGACTCTCCCCTCATATTGCCATTAATTTTGGAAAAAATTGTAAAATAAATTAAAAATATATGAATTGAAAGCTAGGAAATCAAACTAGAGATATCTCATAAGAATTGCAAGTTTTAACCAACTCAACTAAATGAGACGTTTGAAAATGAAATGAAATAACAATTTTATAAGCTAACACATTTATCTATTGTCAAAAAAAAAAAAGGTTCTTGACGGATTCAACACGAGCAGCCACGGGGTTGGCCGGGTGCTGGGTCCGCCCCTGATTTTTACACCTAATTTATGATATGATATTTCAACCATCCGCTAATTAATTACCTTTTTCCTATAATCCTATTTGTTAAAATTATTTTGATATTACAGGCATTTTTAATTGGAAGGGACTGTTTGTGGCATAATTCAAGAAAACTAGTTGGTCCATTAATCTATATTTTTTCTATAAAAAAAATATTATTTGTCAATAGAATACGATGTAGTAACAAACAATACTTGGAATGAATCATTGTATTTGTCAAAGTGATAGTTGTGTCTCTGTCAATTAAAAAGTGAAAATAATTGTGTTTAATTTTCAATGCTTCATATGAGTACTTTGAAATTAGCTTCAGCAAAATGTGATTTTTTTTTATGATAATTAAAGATTCTAATTATGGTCTTTGTCTCTTACTGTTTTGGCAACCATTTAAGGTAATTTTCACAACATAGCCTTTTGTTCAATCAAACCTTTAACTTCTAAGGAAATCAGCTATAAATTTCATAGAATTATCAATTATATAGACTATAGTAATGAGAAGTAAAGATAGAAATAATGTAATTTACATTGGAAGTTTGAAGTGATACGATACAAATTGTGATTCAGATTCCCCCATTAATAGAAGCATTCGTACATGGATGATGTAATGATCAGAGACGTTTTTTGTGTCCAAATCGTTATCATACTTATTATCTGTTTTAGAGTAGCCTCTATCCTTCTCCTTCATAGATTTCTTCGTGTTCCGCATGACTCAAATCCAAAATTTTCGTTTTATGAGAGAATTAAATTGAATTTTGGTACCAGTTGAACAACTCTCCCAAAATGGACAGTACCTGATGTTAAGATGGATGAAAATTCTTAACCAAAAGTAATAGAGGAAGCAGTTATTGATTTTTTAGTGCAAAGCTAGTAAATAATTGTATCAAATTTACTTATGTAAATTAAAGTTGAAATTAGTGAGATGAAATACTTTAGGGAAAAATACATAAATCTTACTTTCTCTTTACACTATTTCAAAAATAACAAACCATCTTTTATATTTCAAAAATCAGATTTTTGACCTATACATACACATATATTTATCGTAAATAAAATTTATTTATGATTTAATTAATTATTTTATTAATTAAATATAATGAGGTCACAATTGTACAATTAATGGTCACATATATATAATTAATTGGTCACATATTATTTTTGAGGTCACAAATCAAAAAATTTATAGGCCACGATTTTTTTTGAGGTCACAAATCAATAGTTTTATAGGTCACAATATTTTATTGGTCACGGATCCAAAAATTACAGGTCACAGTTATCTATCAGTCATATATTTTCAAATTTATTGGTNTCCGATTCCGACGACTACTCCGGCGAGCATTCCGACGAACATTCCGGCGGCCGTTCCGACGACTCCTCCGATTTCGACAACTATTCCGATGAACGGTCCGACGCCGTTTTTTCCAACGACAGCTTCAATACAGGTCACAAGTCAAATTCCACACTCTCGTGTGACGGAATTATGTACCAAAAATACAAGTGAGATTCATAAAAATCGCGATGGAAAAACCAATGTTGGGACCTAGAAGAACAGGATTACTAAAAATAATGAACAAAAGTCAAAATTATGGGCAAAAATATAGAAATAAATCCCAAAAATGTACATTTTCCCGTTACATTACCGACATACTCCTAGTTGGCAGTCGGTCAACAAGTCGTCTGTTAACCCAATTATAAACGAAGATCAACATGAAAGTGTAAATGCTTACCAATTCAGAATGTTGAAAAGTTTGACTTTTAATAACGCTTGAAAAGATTATTATATTTAATTTTGAAGATAAAAAATATGAAAAATAAAATAGAAATTAATCAGGCTTTAATGTTGGAGGATATATTTTGAGGTTTTTAATAGTTAGAATTTGTTTGTAAGTTAAAACGCTTTTGTCGAGTTGGAATGGGCTCCTTAGCCTGTTCTCCCTTCCTTTATCAATTTGAATAAAGCTATTTGTACCAAAAAAAAATGACAAAAATCTTGACAAAATGTAAGGTGGGGCCCCCCTATTAGTGTGGTATAATAGGGGGGCGCAACCTTACATTTTGTCAAGGTTTTTGTTAATTTTTTTTGTAAGCCTAGCATTGATACACAGGTTAAATATATTAACACTCTAAGGCCATGTTTGATTGGACTATATTTTTCATGGAAGATGACAATTAAATTTCATTTTCACCTATTTTCATGTTTGATTGACTAAATTTTTCATGAAATTGGTTTTCTACATTTTCTTGATTTT
>CAIGRF010245260.1:0-17150 GCA_903798235.1 Fraxinus ornus
AGGAATCGAACTCCTCACGTTGAGATTGCAAGCTCAGCAATGTCTTTCCTTTGCCAACTTAGATGTGCCCCGGAGGGCAATGTAGAATAATATTATTTGCAAGCTATTGATGGATAATGGTATACGTGGTAGTGCGGTATTCTTTAATAAAGTTGGGATACTACTCATTTTATATATTGCTGATTGTAGATGGTAGACAGAAACCAATAAGTCTCAAATCTTAAAAATGAACAAATTCAACCAGTTTATGTAAAAATGGATTGCCGTGACATCCGTAAAAGAAAATAGTTTTCTGAAATCTACAAAAGAAAATAATTTGTTTAGTTTTTACACCAGCACACCTCAATCAACCCATGTTTTGAATAGTCCTACATATATATGAATTGAGTCACGATTGTATCACTTTTTCACTGAAAGCACACTTTTTTGATGATTTAGGTGTTTAAGTTTCGTCCGACTAATATTGAGGAGTGACGGCCTTCCCCCTTGGTTATGAAGATTTTGTTTAAATAATTTTATAAAAATAATTTATTGCAAAATCCGCACGATAAAATAATTTTTCTAGCCATTCAAAATAGTCCCGCACATCTATGAATAGAGTCATGATTGCGTCATTATTTTATTTATTTATTAATTATTATTATTTTTGTATAAAGGGACGGACTTGTGCAATAGGGTCACAAAATGTTAAGATTAAAAAGTCAAAATTTGAAAGGTTGGAGACTAATTAATTACAGCCGCAGGCACACTAAAAATTAGGGATTAAATCTGTAATTTTCTCTTATTTAATTATTAGAACGTTGATATCTCGAAAATTAACCGCGACCGACCACACGCCAAATCTCAAACTTCCGTTAATATATACCAAAATCCAGGGAAATATACATTTCTGCTATTATTTTCTAAATTCGATATTTATGGTTTTCATTTGTTGAACTATGTGATCTTCGTTCATTTGGAATATTTATTTCATTCCTAGATTATTATTTTGTATATATGCATCATTGCGAAATTGATAGGGTTGTTTTCCTCATTTTCGTAATTCTGTGTGAAATGGTGTTTTTTTGGATCTAAATTTGTATTTTTAATTCAAAACTCTGCATCTCTTTGGGAAAATGGCATCAAATTTCGATAGATGGGAAAAAGATCCCTATTTTTCTGCTGCTGAAGAGGTTCAGGAATCGACCGACAGGTACACGAACCTCTATTTTAAATTTTGCTTTGAATCGATATTTCATGAATGTAAATTGTACTTTTGTGAAATTTATTAAATTTCGGTTTGCTTGAATGATCTATGTTTTATGGTGTGATTTCCTTGTTTTAAAATAAATAAATGGAGTTCTATGGTATAGCAATATTAACTTCTGTGATACTTATTGCAGGATGGAATCAACTTATAGAACTTGGATTCATGCAAGAAAGGACACCTCTGGGGCTTGGAATGCGGTTGACCTCCAAAGAGATCTCCAAACAGCCCTTGGCACCGCTAAATGGCAGGTAGTTTACCTACATTAAGTGAAATTTATTGACACACATATTATATAGCCACATATTTAAATAAATCACATTCGGATATTATTGAGTTTGATTTTTATAGAGGAAAATTTATGTTTATAGCATTATCCTACTATGTAATTATGAAATGGTTGTTGACGTGCTTTATTAATGCAGTTGGAGCAATTTGAGCACGCTGTTAGGTCAAGTTATACTAGTTTGAATTCAGCTATTGATGCAAAAGAAAGGCATCGAGATTTCATAATTGCTATAGAGAGTCAGTTGTCAAAGGTTGAAAGCTCTTTAAAAGAAATGGCAGTCTCTCAGGGCAAACCACCATTGCCCTGGCTGCGATTAGATGAAGGAGAACACAAAGAGCTTGCGCTGTTTCTTTCAGGACCATCTTCAGCTTTCACAGATAAAATCTCCAAAAAGGTTCATGGTAGGGGCCAAGTATCAGAAAACTCAGAAGGGACTGGTAAACAGTCAATGCCAGAGTGCATGAGTTCTTCTCACTTGGTGGCATTGGGTCAGGTGGAGTCTAAGGAAGAAAAGTTACAGCAACATCGAAGGACAGCTAGTGCTGGTGCTGACATTGGTTCCTGGAAGATTGCAGTTGCTGATGATTCTTTACCTCATAGTTCATCCAATCTAAAACCTGATCCGCCGCCTAGAAAGATACCCAGTTTTTCAGGATTTTTAAATACCATGGAGTCCTCTATGTCTCATCTGAAGTGGTCAAAGAATGGATACAGGAAGTTAAAGATTTCGGACTGCCATGAAGAAGCTGATACAATGTTACCTCGATCTCAAAATTTGACCAAAGTATGCGATTTTCCTTGGTTATATCTGAAACGGTCTTCAAATGTCTTTAATTGTTTCTGGTTAGTTGTATTGTTCTAGTCATGACAGAATATCTACATTTTCTATGAAGAATATCAAAGCAGTCTGTGAAAGGAGTAAAAGTTGCCTTGATGGATGTGATGATTATGAGAAGCAACTGTATGGTTGGTATGGTACCATCCAGAGACTACTTCGGAGGTCCCAATATCATATGCAGTACAGTCGATCCGTTCAGATCATTTTCTCCATTATTCTCCTCTGCGTGATTGGTGAGCCTGATAATTGTAGTTTTTCCTTTCAATCTGATAGTCATTTACGTTATTCATTCTCTAGAAGTAAATTTTAAGTTTTAAAATGCATGCTGGTGTTCTTTCTATTGACTTCGATAAACTTTTATTTCTTTCTGTTATCAATATTTGGTTTAGGACCTGTTCTACATATTTTTCTCCTTTTTGCTGCAGCAAGCATGTTTTTTTCACGTTCGATTTATTGACTAGTAGGAAATCTGAAATGGATTTGTTGACATTTTGAGGGTACATGATATTGTCATCATTTTGATCATAATAAACTGGATTTTTTTTAATTTTTTTTTTCCACATATGTTAAGTTTCAATTATGCTTGAGGATCAATGTTGCAGACGCTTTTGCTTCCCTCATAGTTACAAATTGTTTCTAACTTGGTCAACCTGCCTAAGTGTATAATGCAGTCCTATTTTCCCTATGCAATGCAATAATTAAAAATTAAAGGTTTTGAGTGTTAGAAGAATGGGTTGGCTCCTATTAAGTGCTCGGTATATAGTCTTGAGCTCGACTTGGATCAATTGTTGATCACAGTAGATCAAACTGCGATGTGCCGGTCTTGCACTCCTTGCAATTTCTAGCCCTGCACCCACCCCTCTTTTTTCTCTCTAAATTTTGAAATTCCTGGTTTCATCTTCGAGAGCACCAACAATTCCACCACATTTTCTTCTATACAGACAGCTTTGTTGATCATGTAGATCGTCTTCATCAACCCTGCAGCAATCCTTAATTTCGGATGATTGCTTGGATGTGGTGTACATGTTGAATGCTTCTTGTTCATTGGAAAAAAAATGAGTTTTAGAAAATGGGGGCCAACCAATGCCTAAATTTGACGAAAAAAATAAAAATTCCGAGTTCAAATAAAGAAAAAGGAACATCATCTCTTTCACCCACCCCTCCCCCACCTCCATAACCTTTTGAAAATCACCCAAAAGAAATAAGGAACAGATAATTAGCAAGTTTACTACATTGACGTGGACACCAATGTGGAATCGTATTGTTTTACATGTGGAGAACAAACTGTTGTGTTCCTTGAAGTTTCCCTTGCATGCTTGAGTTACTATATTGCTATACATGTTTCAGATATTTGTTTCTCACTGCAATTCTTAAACCGATTATGTTTTGCGGCCTAAATTTTGCAAAAAACTTCGCTATAGGGTTCTGTTGATAATAATAAATAACATGCATTGAAATGTCTAATTTCTCATGTTTTTACTTTATTTATACTGCAGTTTTTGGCACCGCTTGCAGTCTGAGGAGGAATTAATTCCTGTTTCATTCCTATTGATCGATTGATATAGGATGAAAAAGTTAAGAGGTTTTGGGGTTATCCTTTATGGCATCACGTGATATACATATGCATTATGTTCTACTTTTAGCAATATTTTGCTCATAACTAAATTATGTACTCAGAATTGAGCAGTAACTTTTCCAAGTACACCATGTACACAACTCACTCGTCTTGTCTCTTCATTGTGAACCATGTTTTTTAATTTTAATTTTTTGGTCTCAATTATGTTGTACTACGTAGTATTTTTGGGAATAGTAGATTACCTCTATTCAGGTTTGAATTCGATAGAGAAGTCTGAAACTAGATTAATTCCGCTTGCCAGATGATGTTCCACATTTCCCGAGCTGCAGTTTCTTCGTGTTGTTGTAATATTGATTGGTGGAATGTACAGCAATTCAAAAAATAATAGTCCTTGTGTTCATTGTTGCTTCTTGTTTATATTAATGGTCAATTTCCTTGTAGTCTTGGACGGAAGATTGTGCATGAGCGCTTATATTCAAGTGAATTATTGGGTAACACAAGTGATGTTTAATTTGTCAGTTGAATGTCTCATTGGGCGGGACTGAAGAAGAGAGAATAAACAAAATTGCTCGTTGTCTTGTGCAGTAATTTTCATTATTGTATACCAACATACGACATGTAGTAATCCATGGGTTCAGGCTGCTCCTCCTTTCTAACCCGCCTAAACCATTGTGGAGATGCAGTTTGAATGACACTGCAAACTTCACAACCATCTTTGGCAATTTGCAGGGATCTGCTTGTGGCATAGAGCTTTTTGCTCTCTGCCGACAGTTCACCTAATCTTTCTTTTGTTATTATTTTTAAAACTAATCAACTATAAAAATGAAAAATTCATTTGGTCCATTGTCATGTTTAGCCTCGCACAAGCCGTCCAGGTGCCTGTTTTCTTATTTGTTGATCTCAAAATTCGATAGGATCGAGCTGTTAATGTCTCCTGGCTACCTTCCCCTTCATGTGCACACCTGCACAATGACATCCCATTAGAGGCAAAGACCTTCAATGCAACAGTTTGAATCCGATTATCAAATCACTAGCCGGAATTATAAAGTATAAAATGACTTGTGCAGGGGAGACAAGTGAAAAGGAATTAGGCTTAGTAGTTCGGTTTCTTATCTTATGCCAATGACTTGCATATAAAGAGAAAGATCCGTGTGTAGTAAATAATGTGGTGCCCTATCTTGCCACGTGTGCCTCCTAAAATATTGGAGTAACGCAATTGACGGCCTAACCTTACAAAAATGTAAATAGTGTTAGGTTAGTCGGGGAAACTAGCAAAGGTGAAGAAGATACATTAATACATTAATAACTATAAATTTGAATAAAATTAAGAAAAAAGGGGGAAAAAAGGCTCAAAGTTTGATAGAGTCATATAGAGCACAATACAAACAGTTTGACCACTCTTATTTCATGAATTTGACACACTGAGTTTTGACTTGAGTCATATGCATATCAAATAAAGACTAAATTCAAAACGTATGATATTTGTTCCACACAAAATTAATTGATTTTGGTAGATAGACAGAATGTAAGATTTTGATGAACTAAGGGTAGGTCATAAACTTGCAAAATGCACAGAATAAATGTCATTCTTGTGTCAAAAATGTTAATAAAGTCTCTTGGAAGATTCATTTGGAAATAAGAATGGATTTCTTTAGGTTTATTTGGAATATAACTTTTCTTGTTTCTTTATACACCTCAATGGTGAATAGCCATGGGCAAGAATGTTCTTTTGGGGGAATAGACCTTCAGCATTGCATGGATTCGGGGAAAACTCCATTCTCTCTCGTTTCTTGTTGTGTAAACCTTAATCAGGTGGTTCAAGCTGGCTATTACTGCTTGTGCTCCTTCTTAGGCCCTTCTAATCCTCTCTTGGTTACCAAGATTTCGGTTCTCCTGTCGAACTGCTACATATCAACGCCTTCTGAATGTCACGGTAAGTTCAGACTTTTTTTTGTTGACATAATCAAAACTATTTTTATCGACTCTGATATGATTTTTTTGAATTTAGATTCGTTTACTGAGCTCCCCCCACCAGGGCTTCCAGTGCAGGTTCTAAATCAGCCACCGGCTAGTCCAGTGTCAGTGCTGATGCCACCGCCTACTGTGTCGAATGATTTGTTTGTGCCATTGCCTCCGAAAGTTAGCGAAATTCCTCTAAATTCAAAGCCAGGTAATTCTTCCATAGTCGACGGGGAACCAACTTTGAGCAGTAATCCTGACCCCAAGTTGAGCAATCCTGAGCGCTGGGATTATGTATCAGCATATGCTGCAGATATGAAAATAAGTTTGCAACTGAGGATCTTGCTACTTGTGGCACTTTTTTATGTTTATTAACTGGATCCTTTTACTTCAATTGTGTCGAATTCCTACTTTTGGCATGTACTTTGGGGCCAGAAGTGTTTCTGTTTTTAGCAAAGTTTCATATACATGTAAACTTTTGTTACAATTTGGCCATCCATTCCATATTTGTTAGATTTACTAATGAAGAAACTAACGTGACAGTCTACTTGGCAATATAGTAAACATATAACTAGACTACCATGTCAACTTTTCTGTTAGTCAAACTAATGTACACAGATAAAGGCATTAAATTATAACAAATTTAATTTTAGTAACCAACATAGAATTTCGTAAAATATTTTCTACATTAAATCTACGAAAAAACCCAATTGCTTGTGTTGGTCCAAGATAAAATTATGATTTTGTGATTCAACCAATTAAACGAAAAATACATAAAGTAGATTGCAAGAAAAATAAGAAAATGAAGGATTTTTCGGCTCAAGGCCAACGCCTAATCCCCCGTTGAGCATCCGTTAGGATTTTGCTTGAATACACTAGATCAGCCCCAAAACAGGAAAGAAAACAATTACAGAAGAACACCAAGTATTCTATCTCCCAAACACAAAATATTTCTCAAAATTACAGCACAATCGATCACTAAGAGATTGATCTTATCACTCTCTTTCACATTAATGTGATTTCACTCAAAAAATATAGATTATGCACTCAGTAAGAATATTGCAGGAGGGAGGGAGGGAGGGAGGGATTCCAATTTATAAGAGATAACCAAATAGTGGATCCAACGGGTGTCCATTTGCCAGATGTCAATGATCATAACAAAATCGCCTTAATAAGTAAATGCGTGTTTAATAAAGAACGTTTTCTCCAACTCTGAATCTTCAGCATATTAGGCCGGATATGAGTTAATTGGATCAGTTTGGTAGACTTGGGCTCAAGAATTGCAGCACCCAATCTTTACAATCTCCACCTTGCTGAATTTTTGAGACCATATCTAAGTGGCTTCTAACAAAAAAACTATCTTCATTTGCTCTTATTACCTGTTAAAAACAGAATGTTAGAAAACTTCAAGATTCAACACTCTTAAAAAATCAATGAATTTACTAAGAGGTATTGCCTTTGTACCTGCATCAGCATGATTTATTTTAGTGGGAATTTTGATCAATTTTATATCACATTTTTCAACTATATCTCTTATGAAATGAAACTTAACATCAATATGTTTAGTTCTATCATAAAAAACTGGGGTTCTACTCAAGAAAATGGCACTTTGGTTATCAGAACACAACTCCACTTGACTTTCTATAAGTTCTAATTCATTTAGTAAACCCATAAGCCAAATGCCTTCTTTCACTACCTCTGTAGCACCCCATGTATTCAGCCTCAGTGGAGGATAAAGCAACCAATTTTTGAAGTTGTGATTTCCAACTAATGCAAGTGTAATTTATCACATAGTAATATGCAGTGGTTGACTTTCTATTATCAGAATTTCGAGCAAAGTTAGAGTCTACATAACCTTTCAACTTAAGCCCAGTTTTATCAGTTTTAAACATGAGTCCTAAGTTCTATATGCTTTTCAAGTACTTGATTAAATTTTTCATAGCTTCCCAATGAAGCTCACATGGGTTGCTCATAAATCTGCTTAGTACACTTAGTGCATAAGCTATATTTGGCCTTGAAAATACCATAACATACATAACAGATCCAACATCATTTGCATATGGCACATGCAACATTCTTTTAATTTCATATTCATTATTGGGCGAATGGTCAACAGACAATTTCACACTTCCAGACAAAGGAAGACTAATAGGTTTAGCATCATGCAAAGAAAATCTTTTAACCATTTTTTCAATATAAGCTTTCTGGGTAAAAAACAGTTTTCCATTTAGTCCGTCTCTTTTTATTTCTATACCTAATATCTTCCTAGCAGCTCCTGGATCTTTCATCTCTAACTCAAATTTTAGTTTTTCTTAACATTTATAAAGCAACTGAATTATTACCAGCTAGAAGCATATCATCCACATATAAGAGCAGGTATAATGATTTAGTTTTTCCATCCTTTTTGAAATAAAAACAGGGATCATAATCAGATTTTTTTAAATTTATAATGATCTAAACATTTTATACCATTACCTTGGAGCCTGTTTTAGGCCATACAAGGACTTATTTAATAAACACACTAAGTGTTCTTTACCTTTAACCTGAAAGCCTTTTGGTTGTGACATGTGTATAGTTTCATCTAAAGAACAATACAAGAAGGTTGTTTTCACATCAAGTTATTCTAACTCTAAATCAAACTGTGCTAAAAGTGCAAACAATATTCTAATGGAGGTGTACTTAACTACATGTGAAAATATTTCAGTGTAATCTATACCCCATCTTTGTGTAAACCCTTCAGCTATAAGTTTTGCCTTGTATCTTCTATAATTTGATTTATACTCTCCCTCTTTAATCTCATAAACCCATTTACAGTCAATAAGTTTACAGTATTTGGGCTTTTCAACTAAGTTCCAGGTTTATTTTTGTTAGAGAACTCATCTCATCCTGCACGACTGCAAGCCACTTGGCAGATTCCTTAGAGGCAACAACCTGTTCATATAATTCAGGTTCTGTATCTAGAGGATCAAAATCTATTTGCGCAATTACATAATATGCATATTGATACCTAGAAGGAGGTCTTATTTCTCTGTCAACTGATAGTCGTGCAAGTAATGTGTAGGCACAAAATCCTGAGTATTATATAGATCTTCATCATCTGTGATAGGTTAGGCGCAGTCTGAGGTGGCTCTACCTCAATCCAAGTCCGTACAGGAATATTTTGATTACTAAAATCAATTTCAGTGATAACAAACTCATTGTCAATTATTTCTTCTACATGTTTGTCACCAAGATAAGGAAATAGTTCTTCATTAAAAACTACTGATTTGCTTATTATCACCATAAATTCTCTAACTTCTTTTATCCTAAGTCTATAACCTTTTATTCATTCTCCATAACCTAAGAAAACACATTTCAGAGATCTGAGTTCAAGTTTTGAATTAGTTTGGTGAGCATAGGCTGCACACCCAAAAGTTTTCAGATGAGTATAATCAGGAACATATCCTGACCAAACTTGTTCAAGTACTTTATTCTAAGGAACTACAGGGACATCTGTTTATCAAATAGTAGGCAGTCTTGACAACCTCTACCCACAAAATTTTGGCAATCATGAACTAATCGGTATACATCTAGTTCTTTCAAGGATTGTCTTGTTCATTCTTTTAGCAATACCATTTTACTGAGGGGTATAGGTCACAATCATGTGCCTAATGATGCCTTGATTACTACAGTACTGATCGAATTCTTTATTACAGAATTCTAACCCATTGTCAGTTCTCAGTATTTTAATCTTCTTACATGTCTGATTTTCTATCAAAGTTTTCCAATCCTTATAGACCAAGATTTTAATAATAAAGTCTAGACCATTTAGAGTAATCATCAATGGTAAGGAGATACTATCTATAGCCAGATGCTGTACGTATAGGAGCAAACCCCACAGGTCACTATGTATGTATTCAAGTATGTTTTGTGACTTATGTATGCCTGTCTTAAAGGGCATTTTGTTCCGTTTTCAAATAATACAATATTCACAAAAGATTAACTTTTAAACATTGTCCCTTCCAAAGACACCATCTTTTGAAAGAAGTTTTAAACCATTCTTACTAAGATGACCTAATTTTTATGCCATAATTTTGATTTATCAGTTTTTGTCACTAAGTTTAAAATAGTATTTTGAAAAATAGACTCAGGGTTTGTGGTATAGATTCCATTAATTTAAGTTTCTAGTTTTTGATAATATTTGTAAAACCATTATTAATCTCAATTTGATATTTTTCATCATCTAAAACCCCTAAAGAGATGAGATTCCTTCCAAGTGCTAGAACATACCTAATATGATTCAGCCTTAGAAATTGACCATTTTCAATTTTAGAACAATGTTACCAATTCCTTTTTGTTTGACAAGACTCATTGTTCCCCAGTTTTACAAAACCATTACTAAGATTGGCGAAATCAGAAAACCAATAGAAATTGGGACTCATGTGAAAGGTGCAGCCCGAATAAAAAACCCAAATTTGATCAGGCCTCTCCAATGAAGAGACATATGCTACCCAATATCAGCATTTGCTTCCTTATAGGAAGCAACAATGGTTGAAGTCCCATTATCGTGATTGGACCCACTTCCTAACTCATTAGCTTTCTTAAAGTAATCTTTTATTAGGTATCCAATTTTGCCAAAATAGTAACACTTTCTGTTCTTAGCCTTTCCTTTATACATTTTCTTATCCTTCCCTTTATTATTCCCCCATTTCTTCTTAGAGAAATTTTTATCTTTGTTGTAATTAGCTTGACTGAAATTATTCAAGCCTTTAGTGGATAATTTAGGATTGGATAATGATTTCTCTACATGAAAAACTTCCTTATGTTCAGATTTAAGTTCCAAGTCTTTGTTCCTTAAAGAATTATGGATAATCTCAACAGCTAGGTCACTTCTACCTTATTCTAAATCATTCTTGATATCTTTATACTTATCAACAAGGGCATTTAGTAGACCAACTACCTTTTGATCATATGAGATCTTTTCCCCACAAATAATAAGGTCTTGAGTGATCCTATTAAACCAATCCATATTCTCTTCTAAATCTGTACTATGATCAAATTTATGACTGAAAAATTGTTTCCAAAGAAAGCATTTATTAGGTAAAGACTTAGTGACATTGTTTCTATAAGTCTGTCCATAACTCAGCAGCAGTTTCAGTCTTTCCTATTTTCGTAATTACAGAATCAAATAGATGAAGGAACAAAGTACTCTAGGCTAATTCATTTTTGCTCGGTTTTCCTATCTGCAGATAAGGCTTCTGCCAAAATTCATCAATAGCTTTAGCACATTTTAGTTGCATCAAAAGGGCTTTCATTTTCTGGCTCCAGACACTAAAGTCTCCTTCGCCATCCCAATTCTAAACATCAATTTTAGTGGTCATACTGTACAAATGTGTTACTGTGTTCAAGAAAGTGGACAAATAAGAAAGCACAAACTGTTTTAATTTAAACAGATCATAGGAAGTACAATATGTCCAACATATAAACAAAATCAGAATGTTTACACAAAAGTAAACAACAATCAACAAATTTAGAATATGTATGCAGATTTATATTCAAAGTATAGACACAATACGAGAATCAAAACACAGATCAAGTATTCACAACAGTTCAAACGATTTATGATTATCAAGTTAGAAAACGAATGTCACAGTATACACCAAGTAAGTATATGATATCAAAAGAAAAGAAAAAACCCTAATGGATTCCTTAGACCGAACCCTATTTTCCTCAGATTCTAGGGATCTCTCTAGGATCCCTAAACAAAGGTAAATCAGGGGAGCTTTTTCAGAAATTCCTAAATTTGTAACTTTGAAAACAAGATTTTACCGTGAATACAAAAGGGGGTTTAAGTAGTCGTTACTAGAACTGCAAAATATTTAAGACATAATCAAGGAATACCGTGGATCGGAACAAGATTCTAATCGAAGAACTCTTTCTATAAAAACAACAAAAGATATGTTAGACATGATATTTTTCAAAACAAAAGAGTAAGCAAAAATAGGCCGTAAATAGAAATTTAAAAGGATTTTAAGTTTTAAAAAAAATTCTAGCTATGATACTACTGTTGGTCCCAGATGAAACGATTATTTTGTGATTCAACCAATTAAACGAAAAATACACAAAGTAGATTGCAAGAAAAATAAGAAGACGAAGGATTTTTCGGTCCAAGAACCCGGAGATTCGGCCTCCGCTTCTAACGCCTAATCCTCCGTTGAGCATTTGTTACGATTTTGCTCAAATCCACTAGAACAGTCCCAAAACAGGCAAGAAAACAATTAAAGAAGAACACCAAGTATTTTGTCTCTCACACACAAAATAACTCTTAAAACTACAGCACAATCTCACTAAGAGATTGATCTTATCACTCTCTTTCACACTAATGTGATTTCACTCAAAAAATACAGATTATAAACTCAGTAAGAATATCACAGTCGAGAGAGAAAGAGAGAACTAGGGTTAAAAGATAATCCAATTCGTCTTCCTTCAGAAGTCAACATTCCAATTTATAAGAGATAACCAAATAGTGATGATCCAACCGTTGTCCATTTGCCAGATGTCAATGATCAGAACAAAATAGCCTAATAAAGCACGTTTTCTCCATCTCTGAATCTTCAGCATATTGGGCCGGATAAGAGTTAACTGGATCAGTTTAGCAGACTTGGGCTCAAGAATTGCAGCACCCAATCTTTATAGCTTGCTAGTTGAAATTTTTTGTGTATAGTTCTAGCTGACTTGAGATACATATATATATGTATGTAAAATATCGAGTAGTTTTGAATATAGTTGAATTGAACATTTATGCTAATTGAGATCCGGCTATTGTTTATGCTAGTTTAGTTTAATAACTATAGAACAATCCTCAAATTCTACATTAAAATAGGGTAAACACCATTGTTTTGATAGAATTGTTTGGTGGTGGACAAATCATAATTTGCTTTATATTACATTCAAAACACAAAGCATCATCAATTCAAGTACAAAACACACACTCCTTCAAGGAATAAACCTATAAGCCCTCATTTTATCAATGCAAGAAACAAATGATGTATAAGTATTTCTAAATCCCATAAAACCATGCAACCTATTTTTGTGCGTACTGCTCAGCACATTCTCAAGCAGAAATGCAATATCAGCAAACCAAAATGCAGCAATATCCTTCAATTTAGTAGGCATCAAATTGTTCGTTTTCACAATCTCGTCCCACACGGAGTCCTTATCCTTCATCAATTCCTCCATGCTAACTTGCTCGTTTCCTTCGATATATCCCACCATCTCCAAGTCGAATTGATTGGCCAAAACTTTCCATATATGTTTCCACTTGAAAAGATCTCCATTAGTACAATTGAAAGCCTGATTTTTCGCGTTTGGATCGACAGCAGCCCATATCTGATGCTCAGCAGCCAACTCGGCATCTGCAGCATCCACGAAACAATTCCACGAAGCCTTTGATCCGGGATATACTAAAGGCTTTTTCTCATGCTTGCAAATTGCAGCATAAACAGAAAGAGTACTAACAATATTCATCAGGCTACATGGGGAGAACCCGAAAACTAGTGCAGGCCTGTGGACCGACCAGGTTAAGCCCTTTTTCGCGGTTTCTTCATAGAGTATGTCTTCGAGATTATGATAGAAATTCGGTTGCTTCAGTCGAGGCAGGTCCTCGGTATATGGTGTGTCGTGTGTGTCTGGTGTATCTGTTTCAAACAGTCCAATGTAGTGTTTGCTTCCAGTTTGGAGACAAATATGTTGGAGATTTGGAGCATTTGGTATGACCGAATTAAGGATGTTTTGGAACATGACAGCATTCATGCTACAATCCTCATTTCCCATCCAAGAAACATAGAAAATATGAGTAATATCAGTTAGAGGAGAAATCTTGGAAATTGCTTCTTCTGTGTTTGAAACATCACATTGGACATATTCAACATGGCTTTTGGCTAACCATGTCGGCCGGGGGCGGCGGGCGACACCGTAGACCTTCCACGGGCCACCCGGAGTATCGGGATATTGAAGAATCTCAGACAAACTGCTGCCAACTATGCCCGTGACACCAACTATTAGGGCCACACTCTTATAACTCTGGACAATTCCATTCTGTTGTTGTTCAACTCCATTTTCTTGAAATTTCTTCTGCAAATCATAAGAAAAAGTTAAGGAAAGCCACACAAGGGACATAAAAGAGGAAATTAAATCATACTATAGTAAAAAATATCGTTAATCTTCTCTATATCGTTTCAATTTTTTGGACCGGATAAGAAAAAAATGTTATTATATGAATCAACAAGAAATACATGCCTGTTTACAAGCATTGATGGATCTGTTTAACCACCAGCTCATTGTTTAGGATAAATTCAAGAGTATATTGGCTAAGGGGTAATAGAAAGTAGAAACTGATTTTACAGAATTTCTATAGAAGCATTAGTTGAAGCATATATAAATACAAAAACACACACTCATATATAATGTAGAGTAATGCAACATATTATATAATTTCTTGTTTTGCAGTATATAATGGGTAGGGACTAGCAACTTTTCAGGGAAATTGCATTTTGATCCCTAATTGATTGCCCTAGTAGCAAGCTAGTCCGCAACCTTTAAAAAGAACATGTTGGTCATTAACATTTCATCATAGTTGCAAGATTGATCTTGAATACCACGGCAGCCGGAAGGCAACATTTATGTTGGAATGCAACATCTATGTTGGAAGGTAGAGGTTTATAGGAAGGAGAACCGTCGAATGTCCGGTTCAAGTGTGTATAAATTGTGATCGCATACGGATTAATTGGGTGGCGAACCAGAGGGGAAGACCGTCACTCCTCAAGATTAGTCGGACGAAAATTGAACACCCGAGTCATGAAGGAAAAAAAAAGATTGATCTTGTATAATAATAAAAACAATCTATATCTTCATTAAATTTATGTCGGGCCCTTATGCATGCTGCACTTTCAAAATTTTAGACACTCGTAAAGTTAATCGAGATTGGAAGGTTTTCATTATTGAGAATTAATTATGCAACTGTAATGAAAGGTTAAAAATATGTGGTCGAAGAGTTGTGATTCATATAAAATATATGATTAAAATCAATTGTATTTTCTAATTCAACTGTCAATCGAGAACTTACATAACACTCATCTTAATCCTTACCATACCTCGATGCTCTTATATTATGTTACTTATAAGATGATTCCTAGAAATTGGAATAAAATGGCCCATGAACTCGAGTCTCTCTTTTCATATTGCTGATATATTACACTGGATGATTGTATGCCTGTTTTTCTATCTTCCACTATTCGAAACGATATATTTTAATGAAATGTTTATGGTTGAGCTTAAAAAATAAAAAAAAAAATAAAAAAAAAAATTGATTCCTATTAAAATTAATAAATTAAATAATTCATATTTCAAACTACACCATAGATTGTGTATGTTATGATACCTTACGTTAATTTTATTTTAATGATAAACAAATAAATCAAATGATTGAGATTAATAATCGTTTTATTTCATTATTTTATGTTAACTTTAACTAAATAGAGTTATGGAGTGTTTTAATATTATTAGAAGTCACGAGTGTTTTCGTAATTTCTTTAGTGCGATTCAAAGTTTAAGGTTTACTTGGTCTTTGGGTAAATAAAATCAAAGAATTGGAGTTTTTCAATTATTAATTCAAAGTACAATAGTGTAGGGATGATAAGATTTTTCTTCCCTACCCCACCTCACATTGCCTTCCAGCCCGAAATAGCACATTGCCTTCCAGCCCGAAATAGTAAACAAGACGAGGACGAAAAACATGATCCTCACTTTAGGTTCTCGAAACTTCTCTCAAATTCTTTTATTATATTATATTACTCCTATTTTTCAATTTAAATTATATTTAAAAGATTAAAATAATAGTTAAGAATAATTAATCAATTAAATGGTAAATCTAACACCCCGCCCCACCCTTTCCCATTTTCGAAAATCCGCAGTGGGACAGGGATGATAATGGTTGTCTAACCTTTTTGCCATCCCTATAATAGTCTTAGAAATTAACAAATTTGTTAATAAAACTCCTCTATGTTCGCTTACTCGTAAAATTAACAGTATTGATCGATCAATTCACTATTTTTTTTTTTAATCTCTTGTTCATTTTCTTTATGAATTCATAACCTATTGCATAGAAAGATATTATTGTCCTCTTACGTTGTATCATAGACAACCTTCGTAATAAAAATTATTGTATATGGAGTTTTTCAATTCTTCGATCCAATTTCAGTATTCTTCAAAATTAACAAATTTGTTAAATAAAATTTCTCTATATTAGCTCAGATTTAATGAGTGATGATTATCAATTCTCGAAATTCTATGCCGATTGTTTCGCTTCGTACTGCATTATTATTTTTTTAGACAAGCGTGGATCGCATGGATTGTTTTAATATTACAAAGTTTATCTCACTGCCTCATAGGACAAAAACATTTGTTTTGTCTTTTAGCAAGATGTAGAATTGAAGAGGATAAATATATACTGCGCAGACCAAAACCTAGTGGCTAGGAATTAAATTGGAATTTCATGCAGACAAACGGCGTTTCTATGAATAATTAAATCCCTCATGCATCGCATGCACCATATAAAACAAAAATATCTCCAAAATATAAACCAAAAAGCAAATGAAAATCCATTTTAGTTTTTTAAAGAAAAAATAAAATTATTTAAAAGTAACATGACTTTCTTTTAAGCGAATCTCGACCAGTTCAATAATGAAGAAATGGAACAATATAAATTTTTTGAAGGGACCTCCAACGAAGGGGCGGACGTAGAACTTTAAAGTTAGGGGGCACAATCGAATTTGTAAAGAAGTCAATCGAAAATTGACGTCCAAAAAAATCATACCCTATATAATTTTGCGTCCGGAAATTTACATGGGATATGACTTTTTCGGATGTAAAATCTCCCAATTTTTTGATTTCATACTCCATATAAAATTTTCTAATAAAATGATGAAAATTACATTGAGAAATTTGTTTCGCAAAAACAATAAATGTTAATGAAATAATTGAATTTATTTTTTAAAAAAAATGCGAGTTAGACGTCTTTCTTTAAGACTTACGTTTAACGTATTTTTAACTATTTTCAATATATGTTTGGATTATTCAATATGCCCATAATATAGTTCTCGAAATAAGTTTTGAGATGACATAAGCAATTTTTAGATTCGATTAGCGTACGATCGTTGAATTTTTTTTAAAATTAGCATGTTATCGACATTCAAATTTATTGTGA
>CAIGRF010245263.1:9379-27190 GCA_903798235.1 Fraxinus ornus
GAAAATTAAAGTCAAAGTCAACATCGGTTGTTACGAGAGAAAATTAAAGAGTAGACTTGGGAACTATATGCTGAGTTGCTCATAATGTGACAAGGATATGCCCGTGAAGATTGAGAGTCCATAGGATTGGATTTAATCTTCTTTCACCATCACCACTAACAGTATAAGCCAAGCTGCTGAATTGCTGGGGATATATAGCACGGTGAGGGACCTTTTTACGCAGAATATTGTTACCTCTCATGGAACGTTCATAACTTGAATAGATTGCAGCATGTCTGAGACAGCAATTACGAGGTCACCTGATTTAATCATCCCCCTGGCCTTAAGCAAGGAGAAAGTCTTGTTGAGGTTGCTTTCCATATCATCACAATAGCTCAATCGAAATGGTATGAGACCCCATTGCAGGTTCAGGCGTCTGCGTATGGACGTCGAGTTAGTAAATGCGAAAATTGGACAATCAGGTCGACAGCGCGATAAAAGAGATGCCATGTGACCAGTCTTCGTGAAAACAAAAATAGCATCCACCCCTAAATTGTTGGCTGCATTATAAAAGCATGAATTAGTACCTTTAACAGGAAAATAATAAAATACAGGATAAAAACCCACAAGGTGGGAGTTCCAGATTCAACCACCCTTAACTGCATTGTTAGATTATGTTTATATAGTATTTCATTGGCGCAATTGGGTTTTAATGGTAATTTAAGTGGTCGTCAGTACCCACAATGGACACAAGTTCTTGGCAGAAAATAGAAAAATATTTACTTTGATAATGAGAAATCTGAAGACAAATTCTTATTAGTTATTACCCATCTTAGCAGCAGAGTTGCAAATCTCTTCTGAAATGCTGTCTGAAAAAGACAATGCTATCCCTGAGAGTTCTGTAGCTTCATTATGTTTCTCCTCTCTCCACCACTTCTCGATTCTCAGACTAACACTTCTTAAAACAGTTAATGCCTTCTCAGGGTACTGGCCCATGGCAGACTCGCCAGAAAGCATTAAAGCGTCTGATCGCTGGCGCACTGCTTCAGAAATATCGGCAACTTCAGCTCTAGTAGGTGTAGGGTATTCAATCATAGATTCAAGCAACTGACTGGCAACAATAACAGGCTTATTTAATTGCCTGCAGATTTGGACAATCCTCTGTTGCTCTGATGGAACCTGTTCCAACGGAATCTGAGCACCCAGATCACCTCTTGCCACCATAGCACCATCAGATGCTTGAATGATCTCCTCCAAGTTCTTCAATGAATCAATACTTTCTATTTTTGCAATCACAGATATGTCACTGCATCACATCATATTTTTTGCCACATTTAATATGACTGTCAACCCAGATCAAATAAAGTTTTGCAAGCTTCTATATTTGGATTACAAGGATGAATTCCCAGTGAAACTGAATGCAACTCAAGTTTTCAACTATTTCTAATTCTGATGGATGTCATTGAGGGGAATATATAATGGCCCAGTTTCATAATATTATGTTGCATGTGACAAGGGATGAGCAATGTTTAATGCAACAAGTGACATATAAGAACAAAACCCTATCCAGAAACTGCCATGAAATAAAGTATAAACTATAAAGCATCAAAAGGGCTAGAGACTTGACTTCACCTTCACAATAAACAATACTATTGTAAAAAACTCCATGTAACTCACCCATCACGAGCTCGTGCCTTAATATAGCTCTTAAGGTGCTTTATAACTTCAGCAGACTTGACAAATGATATAGCAATAAAATCAACACCTTCCGCAATCCCAAAATCAATGTCCAACCAATCCTAAACAAAAAAATGTCGAGATGAGACTAATTATAAAACTTCATATGTACATGATTTCTGGTTGAGAGAGTACAGTGCAAACACACAAACACGTGCATCGAGTGATCTGAACAATGAAACATGCACAAGAACAAAATTGAACATGGATCAGAAAATAGTCATTCAAGACATTCACTGGCAAAGTCCAGACTTTTAAAAGTAAGGCTATCAGGTCTTTTCTTCAATTGCAACAAAAATTAAGCCGCATGTGACTTTTTTCTAGACAAATAACAATCAACACATAGGGTTATTGTCCAAATTGTAGAAACTATAATACAATCCTTAAAATCAATTGAGGGGATCATGCAGGCAGAATTAGAAAAAATGGGGTGCATGTAGGTACCCATTGGCTTTTAGTAGGCTAAATACTATGGCACCAAAGCATGGTAATACGATGTCAAAAGGCAAGAAGTAGTAAACCACAAGACATCCTGTGAAAACATTTCGAAAGCACCTTTGCCGCATTCCAATGAGTAGATGCTGGATGCTGGGCTAAGAGAGTGCAATAAAATAACAAAAACAGCTTCTTCCTCAGCTCTCTCTCTTAGAAAGTCCTACTTGTACACTTATGCAGATATGCAAGGATTAGTAGCTTCAAGTGGACAGCCCTTAAATTGCACCTAAACGTTTTCCACAAGAGATACCTGCTCTCCAATGATTAAACAGCTACTTTTCTGATGAATAAACGATCCATGTATAAGTTTTACAGTAAATTGTATTACATATTTTTCTGGTGATAATTTGTGAAACTACCTGAACCACATTATTCACTCCAGAAATTGGAGTGCACGTGGTATTAACTTAAGCATGGAAATTGTTAGGTTTTTAATGTAATTCACAAGTCTGTGAAAAAAAAGGACTGAAATTAATGTGATGTAAAAGTCAAGGAATAAGTTGCAATTTGTATAAGTTGAGCTGCATAGGTTCTAGAGTTCGAATACGAAAAGAGGAGAAAAATGACGCCGCAATTTCGCTACACTGCAACTTTGCTCGAGCAGCAGAAACATAAACATCTTTGCTCCCTACCGCCTTTCCCTCGCTTGAGCGATAGTATTATCCGGAAAGTTTGAATTCGCATTCTTAAGACTTTTTATCCGCCTATTCAACACCAAACCTACAGTAAAAATATCAACACGCCTCTGAACAATTTTTTTTCAAGGTTTAACATTGAGAGAACATATAGTGCTTCATATCTATTTCATCAAATTCATACATAGCTTTCAACCTTCGTAGTTCGATTTGCTCTTGGCGGTGAAAACATTAAACTTACTTAATCCAAATACCAAACTGCTTACTTCCTAAACATCTAGAATTCTGAAGATCAAGGGAAGGTGACTGGAGTTCCAATTATTGTTGGAGAGTTTTTCGTTGATTCACATGAGATAGACGAATTCAGAAAGCTGGGAGTTGGTGTAGGAGCACACAGTCCATAAGGGCTTTGAAAATTACAGCAGGGAATTGGTATAGGGCACGCAATCCAGGAACGCCATGGGATTTGTAGTTAGGAGATCAGAAAGTATTAGTGCTAGTCGTGTCCGACGGAGTGTAAGTTTAAATTCGTTTATAATGAATTTTAACCGGCAAAGTACCCGGGTTTTTTACCCAATTTGAGTTTCTCCGTGATCATCCTATGTGTTATTTACTGTTTTCATATAACTAGGATAGTTCGACATAGGAAAATTGGATTGATTCATTAACCATCTAGAGATAATTAAAAGTGACTTGTTGCTATTTAATTATTAGTTTTTAATTCCGCATAATCCCTTATTCACTTTTTCACCCCCTCTAGGTGTAATTTGGGTCGATCCTCGTTATTTCAATTGGTATCAGAGCCACATTTCGATTCTTGGCCCATAAATAACTAGATGAGTCATTTATTATTCGTGCCTCCTTTTTTTACGGAAGCAACTATGCATACTGGAAGGTTCGAATGAGAGCATTCCTTAAATCCTTAGATGAGTGTATCTGGCTTATTGTTGTGAATGGATGGGTTGCACATAGTTCTATGATTAATAATGAAGTAATCCTCACTCCCATTGCTAATTGGACAAGAGAGAACTTAGATTAATGCAATTGGAGAAGAGTTTAGGAGAGCGTCCATATAGAAACTGCAAAAGAAGTTCGAGATATTTTAGAGACCACACATGAGGGAACCAAAATTGTTAAGAACTCTAAACTGCAGATATTAACCTCTAGGTTTGAAGAAATTAGAATGAAGGACAATGAATTCTATGCGAAGCTTAATGACATAGTAAACTCTAGCTTCAACCTAGTTAGGAAGATTCCCGAGTCCAAAATAGTTTGAAATCCTTAGATCTTTACCTGAGAGGTTTAGATTTAAGATTACAACTATTAAAGAGAGTAAGGACTTAGATCTTGTTAAGATAGATGAACCTGTATGATCGCTTCAAACCTATGAACTCACCATATCTCAACTGAAGAAGGATAAATCCATAGTCATAGACACCATTGGGGAACAAGTGAGTGAGTCTACTGATGTTGCGACCCTTAGGGACGACGAAATAGCTTATTTCGTTAAGAAATTCCAAAAAGCGATAAGGAATTAGAAAACCTCAAGAAAAGAAAAATGGTGTCCCGTGTATATTTCCGAAAGATAAGTATGATAAGAATAATCCTAGAATTTCTAGTAAGAAAACCCCATCAATTAGATGCCAGAGTATTAGGGGTTTGGTCACTATAGTAATGAATGTCCCTACTTTAAGAAGAATTTGAATAAAGGAAAGGATAAGGCCTCAGCAGTGACTCGACGCTAAGAAAGTTGAAGATGCCCTTAATGTTGAATGTTGGGTAAATGCAATGCATGAGGAGCTAAATCAATTAGTGAGAAATAACGTATGGTATTTAGTCCATAGGCCTAATGGTTGTAATGTTATAAGTCCTAAGTGGATATTTAAGAATAAAATCGATGATTAAGGTACCAAAACTAGGAACAAGGTTAGGTTAGTGGCCCAAGGATATACTCAGGTTGAAGGAGTTCACTTTTATAAGACGTTTGCCCCGGTAGCTCAACTTGAATCCATTAGAATTCTTCTAGCAATTGCTTGCACTTTAGGATTCAAATTATATCAAATGGATGTCAAGAGTGCCTTCTTGAATGGAATACTTCAAGAGGAAGCTTATGTTGAACAACCAAAATGATTTATTGATCCTAAGTTTCCGCATTATGTCTATAAATTGAATAAAGCTTTATATGGTCCTAAGCAAGCTCCTAGAGCTTGGTATGATAGACTACCTGCATATCTCGTGGAATATGGTTATTCAAGAAGTGGTGCAGATAGAACTTTATTCATTGACATATTAAGGAAACCATCACCATAGCTCAGATTTATATTGATGACATCATTTTTTGTTCTCCTATTGATTGTCTTGAAACAAGAATTTGATATGAGTATGGTTGGAGAATTAAATTACTTTCTTAGTTTCCAAGTAAGACAAACTAATGATGAGTTGTTCATATCTCAATCGAAGTATGCAAAAGACCTTGTCAAGCGTTTTGGACTTGACAGCAAAAAATACACTAGAACCCTTTTTTTTTTTATAACCGTAGATGTCCGGGCCAGCTTGTGCGCACCTCGACTAATCCCACGGGGGCCTAAAGTTTACAGCCGTTTCTCACCTCAATAGCCCTGAGGAGACTCGAACTGATAACCATTGGGGAGCAAACCCAAAATCTGACCAATTGAGCTACCCCTCATGGTTGAGTTTACTATCCTTATCTCGAACCTTCTCCTCCATGCCTTTAACTGCCACTCAAGGAGGCAGTTTGCATTTTCAAACCATCTTCCAGGGAAATAAAATCTCTTCAATTCCCAATAAGGATCTAAAATAGGTGCGAACTGAGAAGATTCCATCACGTGTCAATTTCACCCGCTACAGTCACCCTCTCCAACCTTAATATGAACCTCATATAAACATATCAAGAACAGCACATAGTCATCCAATTCTCAGTCCTGCAAATCCCGACCAAAAATAATGTTCCAACTGGAGCTCCCATTATGGAGATCTAAAACATCATACACCTTGGCGACAGTTCCAACGCAATTCGGTACAAAGAAGGGAATTCCAGTTTAAGCGGTTGATATCCACACCAACAATCATCCCAAAAATTGATGGTAATAAAAGTCAATATGTCTCGAAAGTCACTCCACCCTCGCCGAATATACCGCCACAAACTCACCCCGTAAGAGTCATGCCTCTCACTCGAGCACCAACCCCCCTCCATGACGCCATATTTTGCCTCTATAATTTCTCTTCAAAAACTCTCCCTCTCTACTCTGAATCACCACAATGCCTTATTAAACAGTATAAGATTTCTCAATCTAAGACCACAAGATCTAATAGTAGAACAAACAACATGCCAATTAACCAAATGTAGTTTCATCTCCTCTCCTAAACCTCCCCAAAGAACCTCCATTTGGATCCTCTCTAATTCTTTTGCCACGCGCCAGGAATGGGAAACAGTGACATGAAGTACGTAAGAATATTCGACAAAGTGAATTTTGTGAGAGTAAGATGACCTCTCTTAGAGAGGTACATATGTTCCAAATCTATATGCTTTTAAACCGTACTCCTAGAGGAAGTCCGAGGTATGTCATGGACAATTGCGCTACCCTTCAACCCAAAATCGCAGCCAACTCCTCCACATTATCAACCTCTCCCACAGTGATAGCCTCAGATTTGCCCAAATTGATTCTCAATCCAGAAACAACTTCAAAACACAAGAGTAGGCGACGCAAGTTCCTAAACTATTTATGTGATATTCTGCATCACAGAAAATCAATGTATCATCTGCGAATAGTAAATGAGAAACCTGTAACTGCTCAACAACAAAGCCCCTTAACANCTTTCTTAGTTTCCAAGTAAGACAAACTAATGATGAGTTGTTCATATCTCAATCGAAGTATGCAAAAGACCTTGTCAAGCGTTTTGGACTTGACAGCAAAAAATACACTAGAACCCTTTTTTTTTTTATAACCGTAGATGTCCGGGCCAGCTTGCGCGCACCTCGACTAATTCCACGGGGCCCTGAAGTTTACAGTCGGGTATTCACCTCAGTGGCCCTGAGGGGACTCGAACTGGTAACTATTGGGGAGCAAACCCAAGGGCTGACCAATTGAGCTACCCCTCAAGGTTCGAAACACACTAGAACCTCAATGAACATTAGTGTGGAGTTGGGTCTTGCTCCTACACGTAAGAGTGTTCATCAGACACTGTACTGGAGTATGGTAGTTTAATTTATCTAACTGCAAGTAGACCTAACATAGCCTTTAGAATTGAGGTATGTGCGCGACTCAAGTTGATCCTAAGGAATCCCACCTAAGCACCGTGAGACGTATCATTAGATATGTCAATGGAACCATAGATTATGGAATCACGTACTCTCGGGATTCTAATCTTGACCTTGCTAGCTATTCAGATTTCGATTGGACTGAAAATGCCGATGATTGAAAAAGTACTTCCGGAGGCTGTCTTTATGTTGGTACTAATCTTGTAGGTTGGATGAGTAAGAAACAAAATTATATCTCATTGTTCACGACAGATGTTGAATATATAGCTGCGGAAGTTGCTACACCCAATTGCTTTGGATGAAGCAGATGTTGAGTGATTATAGAGTTGAACATGGTACTATGACTGTGTTTTGTGATAACTCTAGTGCCATTAATATTTCAACACTTTCGAACCAAACATATTGATATACGACATCATTTTATTCGAAAGCTTGTAATAGAGAATCGTGTTGTAACTCTGGAGTACATCTCTACAGAGAACCAATTAGCTGACTTATTTACCAAACCATTAGATGGTATGCGATTTGAATATCTTAGGAATGCTATTGGTGTCTGTGTACGGTGTACCTCTTTAAGTAGGTACTTTGGTGTATGCTAGTGTTTTATCATCGTGTGACTTTGATTCATGCATGCATCATATTTGTTTATTTGTTTTCTAGGTAGAGAATCATGCATGTTTGTTTATTTTATCGTGTGTTTAATATTTCTTTTGTGTACTTGGTGCATTCATACTTTAAAATAAAAACAAAAAAAGAGAAATTTGAAAAATAAAAAATGCGAAAAATTGTTTTACAGCATAATATATAATATACTTGAATTTGTTTGTTGTGATCAAGCATATGTTAAATCAATGAGCTATAACATAATTTCCATTGCTAGCTTAGGTTATTATGAAGTACTTAGTATATGTGTCTTCATGTACCATCTGCACTGCACACATTATGATATTGTTAGTGGGACTCAACCGCGTGTATGAGATTTGAAATGACAATCACATGTTAGTAAGGTGACTTTGAACATGAATTGACCTTATTTATTAGACCTAAACTCAAGTTTATCCCTGTAATAAAAAAACTCAATATCTTATGTTCTTTTTCGAAGCTTATTTGACCGAGCAATTAAGCATGCGGGATTTCTCATAACCTGGTGCCTATGGTCAACTAATTTGGGTTAACCGACTTAAAGCTCGTTACATGGGTCCTTTTAGTCGATTAATGGAGAAGAGTCTGCACTTAAAATGTGATAAACAATAATAAGCTTAAAATAGTTAAAGATAAGAAAATAAAATTCGCTCAAAGTCAGGGGAGAAAAGAAATATACATACAAAATGAGTTTTTTTTTATACTTTCTAAATTGCTTTACATGGTTTGACTTTTATAAGTAGAGGAATACACTCATTGGCAGTAATATTTAGCATATCTTTTATCACAAAATTAAGGTTTGGAGTCCTACTTACACAGGATTAATGGCACTTTACACATATAGGTCACTTATACAATTTACTCCATGTTAACTTGAACTAAGTATGTGAGAAAGTTTTCTGTACATTGATTATACTTTTGCATGCTAACAACTGCATTTTTGAGGTATTATATGTTAATGTTGTACGTTCTTTTTAATTATCGGTTCCCTCATCATTTGTGACAAAAGAGAGAGTAGTTAAGGCACATGATAAGGATGATTTTTTGACTAATACTTATAGTGTACTTAAAAAATCTTGTTTTGACATTAACATTTTGACGTACTTAAAAATTTTGATTCGGAGGTTTATGATATTTTTTTTTTGTTTTAGCTAGATTAAGTTTTGATGTTTAGTGATATCAATAGTTTCTTTTTGGTATGTTGGTTTATATTAATATTACATCTTAATTTAGTTGGTATAACTTTTGATTAACTGTTTGAATTGTGTTTATCCATATTAATGTTTCACGTACTTTTACACTAGTATTTGAGTTGTCTGTTTCAGGAAACATGTTAGACAAAGGAAAAACACAGTTCAGTCAAAACAGTTGATTTTGGGAGTAGTAGTCTTGTGTTTTTTTACTACCTTAACTTTAAAATTGTAGTTTTGTCACAGAATGTCAAAGGGGAAGCTTGTTAGGTTTTGTTAAGTTTTTAATATAATTGGCAAGTCTGTAAACAAAAATGACTGAAATTAATGTGATGTAAAAGTCAAAGAGTAAGTTGCAATTTGTATAAGTTGAGTTGTATAGGTTTTAAGGTTCGAGTATGAAAATAGTAGAAAAACGACGCTGCAATTTCGCTAGACTATCACCCTGACTTTGCTCGAGCAACAGAAACATAAACATCGTCGCTCGCCTGTCGCCTTTTCCTCGCTCGAGCGATAGCTTGGCGCTAAACTCTCGCTCGAGCGACAATATTATTTGAAAAGTTTTAATTCACGTTTTTAAGGATTTTTATCCGACCCATTCAACCCTAAACCTACCGTATAAATATCAGTACGCCTCTGAACGATTTTTTCCAAGGTTTAACATTGAGAAAACATATACTGCTTTATCAAATGAAAACATCAAACTTACTTAATCCATTATCCAAATACCAAACTGCTTACTTCCTAAACGTTTGTCAGAGTTCTGAAGATCAAGGGAAGTTAACTGGAGTTCCAATTGTTGTTGGAGAACGTAGAGTTCTTCGCTAATCCACAGAAGATACACGAATTCAGAAAGTCGGGAATTGATATAGGAGCACGCAATCCAAGAAGGGTTTGAAAATTGCAGCTGGGAGTTGGTGCAGGGACACTCAATCCTGGAGGGTCGTGAGATTTGCAGTCAAGAAGTCAGAAAATACTAGTGGTAGTCGTGTATGACAGACTGTAAACTTAAATTCGTTTATAGTACTGGTAAAAGTGACTCGTTGCTATTTAATTATTAGTTTTTAATTCCGCATAATTCCCTATTTACCCCCCTCTAGGTGTAATTTAGGTCGATAGCGACATTTCGATTCCTCACCCATAAATTAATTTAGATGAGTACCCCCCCCCTCTAGGTGTAATTTGAGTCGAACCTCGTCATTTAAGAAATATCAAGAGGTAATATCAACAAAATACTGTGAGAAATCTCATAAAAATTTGTTCATTGATTTACTAAATCAACACCAGAGTTTTAAGAGAACTTGAAAAATAGTTAAATGTTACATGACTTATCCCCCTTCTAGTGTAGTGTTCATAATACAAAACTAGATGACCCTTTAAACTGGAAATGGAAGATGAAAACAGTTGATGGCCTCAACTTTGTTCTCACCAGTAAATTTAGATCTAGTTAATATTTTGCAGCTCACCAAGCCCTGCAGACAAATATTGTGATGAATGCTTCAAACCTAAAACCTTAGGGTTTTCTTGCTTGTACACTGGATTCATTTTCGTCACACCAGCCCAATTACGATTTATCCATCAGACCATACTTAGAATCATTTATTTGCATAATTTCTTTAGTCTTAATGATCATGTCCTGACCATTCTAAGGTGAACAAATCGCATGTTGATGTAACATCTATAATGTTTAATCCACGAAAGTTCCTTCTGTCCTGGTGACTTCGTTTCAGACAAAACGCTAACAAAATTGTCAAAAGTCACAAGAACTTACTAAGGCCTACATTACATCAAAGGATTTGTACACGGTCATTTAATCATGTGATATGAAACACATCATTTATTGATTAATATGCTGGAAATTTACCAATATAAGGATTCAGTTCAGTTCATAACCTTAAAGTTCTCCATTAGCCTTGCACCTAGGTAACTCACATTGCAGTCAATCATATAAGAAGCCACATATATAGTCCTGTCAGCCTTATCAACATTGGCTACCCCAACTTGGCTCCAAAATTGGTGTGGTGTACAATATTTATAAAGTCTTAGGCTTTAACCAGATATTCATATTACCAAGTAAGAGATACAATTTCAGGAGATGTAATATTACATTTTGAAAAACATGACACTTGTCCTTTGTTGGTAATATCAAGAGGTAATGTAAAAAAAGAAAAAGACTGCAAGACTAAGCATGAAAAGAAATGGTAAACATAAGTTTCTTATGTGAACTCTCTCGTCAAACTATCCTATAGAGCATTTCAGTTAAGTAAACAAATGAGTGTGAGAAAATGGAAAACATAAATATGCTATGTGAACTCTTCATCAAAACTTCTTCCTCAGAGGGTATTAATTGAGCAATAAATGATCTGCTTGTGATTGTACTATAACCAAAAGATTAAAAATTACAAGGTGTGCATAATTCAACCTTACAATATCCAAGAAATTATTGTAATTTCACATAGAAGGTGAAATTTAAAAAAAAATTGATATTTTAATTAATGTTTCTAAACTAACACAACTTGACCTCAAAAATATCCATAACAAAACTCATATTTTTATATAACCAACATACCACAACTGAGTACTAAGTAGGACTTCAATAAGGGTGTAACACATAACTGCCTATCAAAGTCTTAACATTCTAATGTCCAAGCTCATCTGGAACTTCAAGCATTGGTCGATACCACTAGTAGGCACAAGATTTGACTATTTACTCCCTTTGATCTACCCAGGGCAGAATAATTAACCAGAATTTTAGTAAAAACCATATCTCAAGTCACAAGTTTGGTCGATGTGGGACAACAATACAATGTTACACAAGTATGGTTGAACATAAACAAATCATTAGTATAGTTTTGTTTTGCATAATTTCCGCATAATAAACTGTCCATATAACAAGTCAACATTTAGAGAACAACAATTATCTGTTACTATCAGCATATGAGAATTAATTGGACATTTGGATATAATGTTACCCAGAGTTAAAATATTTCATTACTGACGGTCTCAGCCACTCAGGTCTCTCTAACACTGGTTTCTTCCTGTTGCTACAAAGTGATACATTTTAACAGCAAATGGAGTGACGGATAAAATTTCTTAGAAAACAGGTCTTCATAAGAAGATAAATTGAGCTAAGGGGCATTATTTTTGTAAGAATGCACTGACGGAAATGAGGTAAGAACCTTGGAGGATATTGTTGGAAGCATCGCATTACGCTCCCGTACTAAGCTCCCATCACGCCAAAAGGTAAGGTTAGCTCGAGGTAACAGAAGTCCGGGATCTGTACAACAGCACTTAACATCTGGACCAATTTTCTCAATCACTTGAAACCTCACCATTCCACCATCTACTAAAAGTTCATCACCCACTTCCACATCTGTCATGCAAGATCTTGGCCAAAACTTAGTTAAGATCACATGTAATATGCATGATAAAACACAGGAAAAAAATGGTGTCATGAAGTATAGTAATGTACAATATGCATGAATTTAAAATATGTGCTTCAAACCTTCAGCAAATCCCTCATAATTCACATTAATAGTGTGTTCTGGGAGAGGGGAATCAAATGCTCGAACACTGAAAGTCCATACTTCCCCATCCTGCATATGATTAAATTGAACTTTAGATCCAGCAGAAATTGCATACAGTAACTTGTACGTTTCAATGCAAAAGACGTTCATTGTCACTTTTCTAATATGAAAAGAACACATTGTGTTTCCCAAGAAGACAGAGTTTCCTGATAAGTCTCAAGAAAATATATCAGTAATTGTAGCAATACTAAAGAAACAATTTGGAACATCAACCTTTTGAAAGAAAGTGCAGTTTAGAGATATTCAAGGGGTCCATGTAATAAGAGTACATGAGAACATAAATTCAATGAGCACAAAAGGTAAAATATGCTAAATAAAACCAAAAATCTATTCAGATAATACCTTAGAATTAGAACTGTTTTGCAGAACCATAAGTGATAGAATTCGTTATCAAGACCCCACATCTATGTTCGTGCTGAATAACTGGCAGTAACTCTATTCTGTTTATCTCACTTCAAATTGCATGTTTGACATCAAACTCGATAGCTTTAAACGCTATGTTCTATATATATATTCAACCTTTGAACTTCGAATATTGCAAATAATTTTTGCTTTCTTTCAAATTCGATACTTAGATGATGTTATTGTCTAAAGTAACTAAACCAAAAATCTAATTGATGTTATTATCACTTCAAATTGCATATTTGACTTTTCTTATCAAACTCAAGGGCTTTTGAAGATGTTCTATATGTATTCAACTTTTGAACTTCAAAAATTGCAAGTAGTTTCTGTTCTCTTTGAAATTCATTATGTAGTTGATGTTATCATCTTAAAGTAACTATACCCAAAAATCTTATTGATAAATAAAAAGAAATAACAAACTTAAAACAGAATTCTTTTTGAAATAGGAGGAGATTTTTCTCAGTAGTGATGTAAGCTCAGTTCTGTCAAATAAAAACTCACATTATCAACCAAAAAAATGTTGCAGCTGGAATGAATCAATAAATAATCATACACTCCAAAATGTTTTTGCTTCTTTTTATAGTTGTATTCTGTTTCAAGAAGTACTGAAATGCCTTATACATAGTTGGCAAATAAGTGCTGAATTACTGCTCGAAATTGTAGGTCTTTTTAGAATTATACATTGGCTTTTACACAATAAAACAGAAAAGTAACCTTCCGAAAATTTCACAATTGAACCAAATTCTCTATACACTCACATAAAGAGAAATAAATCTCAAAATTTTGTTGTGCAATGATACTAATATACTCGTTTTCAAATAAATGGCTCCAAAATTATAATTTAGTTAATGGTTGCAGTTTGTGGATGCCATGTCAACTTGTAACTGTTGGTTACTGCAATTGAATTGTATAAAATGAAGAAAAGCTCCAACCATGAATTTAATAATCTGAGATATAAAGTTTTGTATTATTCTCACTATTTTCTCTGTCTAGAAATATGTTACATTTTCTTGATTCTTACAGAGCTTGTTCATCTACCCCAAGCTTTGACAGCATAAGATTGTATTTTGGCCTGAAAAGTGGTATGAGAATCAGATACCTCAGCAGTTGAGGTAAGCCTTATGACTTCACTCCCTTCTCATCAATACAAATCATTTTCACACACTAAATAACAACAGAAAACCTCTTTCATTCATATCTTCACAGTTTCTCTCACTAGACTTTCAAGGGTTATAGATTTACAAGCATTTAATTAGTCGACAAACACTAAATAACATATAAATATTCCAAAGTAATTATTGTCATTTGGCCAAGAAAATACAGAACTACGTATAAACATGCCTCAGCTTGGTGGAGTTGGAGATAAGATCAAAAATTCTCACCATCATACCACACGGTTAATTTTCAAGGAAGCTGCTAAGAAATTAATTAGATAGAGTTAGCTATGAAAATCATAAACGACTTTGAATTTTTTAAATGCATTACATCTGAAGCTAATAAAAAGCACCAGCTCCCGTTGCACTTGTACCTGGTTAAGTCGCGCTAAAAGAACCATGATTTACAACAATATATCAAAATATCCCATTTTTTCAGTAATTACACTTTGCCTGCTGTAGCACCACCGAAGTTTATTATACTAAAAGCATAAACATCCCAGTGAATTTGTAATGTACCTCAGCCTTGGCGGAGGAGGTGCCGCCAAGATCCCCCATGTGAATCTCGCTTCCCTCAGTGTCCATCATAATGGCCACTGCATAACCCTTGTCCTCATTCAGTCTCCTAACACGCTGAATCACTTCCCGGTGCCACTCGCGCGTGCCATGACACATATTAATTCTCGCCACATTCATTCCCCCCACCGCCAGTGCCTCCAGCTGCTTCGCCCCGCACGTGGCTGGACCGATAGTGCATATCAATTTCGTCCTCCTTGTGCTCCGAAACCCATTCTCCTTCAATTCCGCCTCTGTCACCAAATCAACCTCAATTGAGCTCGGATCAGCCACCGCAGGTGCAGCATAAGAAGCATAATCCTGCGGCGTAGGGGATAACATTCCGCCTGCACCATTATCCGAGGTTAAAACAGACGGATTCGAATCCGAAACCGAGGCTTTGACAGTGAGAGCTGTTTTTTGAGGGGTTCTGAAGGGTTCAATTCGCTTGCAGTTAAAATTTAACTTTTGGTTGAAGGATTGGTTGTTGAGGGGTTTGGGAGAGTATGAGGTGGAAATGAAAAGGTAGAGGGATTGAGACATTATTGCACCGTCGGAGCTCCGCTGTCAGCAAGTGGCGGGAATTGTATGGAACGGCGGTGGATTTTGTGCGTAGAGTGTAAATGAATCCAAAATGTATAGAGTTTGGTGGCGGAGAAAGCGAAGCGGGTTGCTGTTTGAAGTCGTCAAGTTTTAGGCGACGATGATATTAGAATCTCATGTTGCTTTGGGAACATATAAATCATTCAATCTCCCGCAATAAGTCGATTTTATTAAGTGAAATTAGACTCAATATTTCTAATATTGTATCAGAGTTAAACCCAATTATGCAATAATAGGTGTCATCTAATATCGATTTGTTCACAGTTGTTTGTCATAGTCCACGCTGTGCGTGAGTGGGCGTAGTAGAATCTCACATTGCTTGGAAAAATATAAATGATCCACTTAATAAAGTTTGGTGGCGGAGAAAGCGAAGCGGGTTGCTGTTTGAAGTCGTCAAGTTTTAGGCGACGATGATATTAGAATCTCATGTTGCTTTGGGAACATATAAATCATTCAATCTCCCGTAATAAGTCGATTTTATTAAGTGAAATTAGATTCAATATTTCTAATATTGTATCAGAGTTAAACTCAATTATACAATATTAGGTGTCATCTAATATCGATTTGTTCATAATCATTTGGCATGATCCACGATGTGCATGAGGAGACGTATTAGAATCCCACATTGCTTGAAAAAATATAAATAATCCACTTAATAAGGTGAGAGCAATCCTCCCCTAATAAGTCGATTTTATTAAGTGAAGTTAGGTCCAATATTCCTAACAGATGAGATAGAACGCTTGGCTCATGCCGCTTTTTAAAATATTAGTTTATGGGATTTTATTATTAATTTGTTTGTTAGAGATTTGTGGAGAGAAAAATGATTTTTTATAGATATGATCAAAAATTAAGAAAAAAAATTAAGAATTTAATAGAATGTGTAGTTGAAAAATGATTTTGAAGGGAAAAAAAATAGTTTTAAAAAAAATCTCTCTCAAATATACCCTAACATTTTTCTTTTTTATTAGAAAAAGTTAAAGTTGATCGTCTTACTTTCTGTAACTATTTCTTTTAATAAAATTGAGTTCATTAAGTTGCTTAATTGCTTGGAATTGTTGAAAATTGATGTAGTATATTATGGAATGTTCTAGGATCACTTTATATGAAAATGTATTTCTTTTCATATGAAAGATTATGACTTTTTGTATAATTAATTCCATGATGTTTGTCCTTTTGTACGATTGTTTCTTTTGAGATACAACTTTCCAACCTATATTTGATTCATTCATTCAAATTGGAATATGGTGAATAAGGGTGAATGGGTACCTTATTATTTGACATGAAATGTCACAAATTTGATAAGCTACACGTTGAAAAAGTTGCAATTATTGATGCTTAATCCTCTTCATATGTTGTACTATATACTATATTAAATGTGTATAGTTAAAGAGAATTCTAAGTTCGGTGTTGCTTGTGATCTGAAGTACCTCTATCACAAGTTGTTTCCGTTGTATTTTGGAAGACAAGTGTCGTAGTCTGTTAGCAGTGTTGCGAGGCAATATTGTCTTAGGGAGAAAGTCTTATCACTTATATCGGATTTCATTTTCCCTTTTGTTTTTTTTTCTTCTTCTTACTTTCTTTCTTTAAAGTTTAATTACGCTCCTACGAATTAAATATTTCCTTGTCTTGAACAATCATTTACATATACTACATACAGTGTATACTACCACCTTTACAGAAAATTTACCAATTATCACAATTTTGTTTTGACAATTAAAATTTTGAGTTGTGAATTCGAATATGTCAATCAAGGCAATTATTTAGGCTCCGTTTGATCTCCATTTTTCTTCATTATAATGAGAAATATCATCATTGGAGTTTTTTTAATTGCAACGATCATATTTTTCATTATAATAAGGAAGAAATGGGGATCAAACACACGCTTAATATGCAACAAAGCACTAGTCCTGTTTTTCTATTGGAGATAAATATATTTCATTTATCATGATTTTAATATTCATAATGACATATCACCAATAACAATTAATCATATAATATTCGTAATATTGCTTCCGATCATGGGCTAAAAAATAAACTCATTTCAGCTGTCAATCAAAAACGACCACTTGGACGGCCAAAATTCTGCCACTTCTAAATCTAAAGGACCAAAAATAATTTAATTCCAATTCTTCACTGAAAAAATAGGTTAGCAAACATTTCGCATTGTGGACCTAGCTATGTCAACTAAACGAGCCGAGTCCGAGCCAAAAAAAAAAAAGCTCGAGCTTTTTTGGGCTCGAGCCAAGCCCGGTCAAAAAAATGAGGCTCGATTTGAGTCGGCTCGGATTTTTTGTTTGTTTATTTTTTTTTAATATAAAGGGCAGCCTTTGCAGGCAGCTCTTTTAAAAAATAATAATTTTAATTTTAATTTTTTTATGGGCAGGCTTGCTCGGGTCACGGGCCGGCCCGAGCTCGAGCTCGAGCCGACGCCCTAAAATGGGACTCAGCCCGAGCCTTGGCTTGGTATAACCAGCTCGGCTCGGACTTTTTCCGAGCCAAGCTCGAGTCGTCGAACTTTTTTGCTATCCTTATGTGCACCTCTCTTCATAAAAA
>CAIGRF010245297.1:0-15748 GCA_903798235.1 Fraxinus ornus
TATTTTTAGGGACTAATTTGAAACTTTTATATCTTTGTAGTGGCTTTTAGTTGCAATTTATGTATATAAGGGTATTTTTGGAATCTTTTGTTTTCTGTTGGGTTTTTGGTGTCTTTTTTCTGTACACATAGGTTTTCTCAAGTTTTTTCCCGGTAGGCTTAACACAGAAATCACGCGCGCACGGCGGAGGAATGGCGGACTTGAAAGTGGAAACCATAGCAAAACTGGCTCAGTGGAGGATCGAAAACTTCGGGGCAGCCACCACTTACAAAAGATCCGACCCGTTCAAAATCGGCATATGGAATTGGTACGATCTTCACTTTATAAACAATCACATTTAGAGTATGCATATATGATTATATGTTTGACTGAATTGTGTTTATTGTACTTTTCTTGATGATTTACTGAAATGTTAGGCACTTGTCAGTAGAGAAAAATCGATACATGTACATTCGCCTTTTCCCGGAGTTGTCTAGAGTATCAAAAGAGCAGCCGCCAGTTGCGCGGTTCGTCCTACGTGTCACCACCTCCGGATCTAATCGCAGACCATATATCTCTCCAAGTATTGATTTTATTCTTGATTTTTCTACTGTTGATTTCAGATTTAATTCTATTTGGATTACTTCAAATTCTCTTCAAATAGGTCATCGTTGACATTTTTGAATTTTTACAATGATCTGATTGTTTCGATTGTTTTTTGTATAATTGTTTGATATACTTGTAAATAGTTATTAGCAAAGGAAAGCTTAAAAAATTTGCAATAATACTAATGGTGAAGTATTGTATTCGTCCAATATTTGTGAAACATTGAATAAATTAACAGATATTTTAGCTTTGGAAATTCTCTCGTTTATAAAGTGGAATAACAGTGGCACAATAATAAACACTGTGGAATTGCTATTCCATTTAGATATTAGACCTCGAGAAATCCAAGAATTATAAATTTATCTAGAAAAAGAAATTAATTATGTGAAACTGAGTGTCCCGGGGCAGGCAACTCAATCAATAGGAATTCTCTCTTGAATGCATAGGCCAATTATCTTTTTTCACTCAAACCTTTCTTTCCCTCTCGACAAGTTAAAGCAATCGATAAGCTGGATTAGGTAGGAGAAAATGGATTCAATCCAAGCCAAGACAAAACTTATCTTCCTTCTGCTACAAAAGAATGTTGTGATAAGAAGCACTCAATTTTTTGCGCTCTAGCTACGGTTAAACGAACCTCCTCAGATAATTCGTCCAACCCAAGGATGGCTATAATGTCCTGAACCTCTTTGTAACATTGTAAAGTTTGCTTAACTCTTTGGATAGTTTCGTAATGATCCTCACCAACGATCCGATTTTGAAAACAATTCACTGAAAAATATTGGCATATTCAATTTGATTCGGGACGATGATAAATGTACCAGAAATGTGCTAAATGCCAAATTATGTAGAAATACAAAAGTCAATAATGCCTACGCAGAAAAGGATTAATTGTTTAGGAATTAAGAGAAAGACAATACCATTTAAGCTATTCTGTGTGCATCACTCATTTTAAATACTTGATGATATTAAGTAGGGGGCCACCAAAACTTAGTTATTGACATACCTGTTCCAGTTACAATTTAATTCTTTATTTTCATATTTTTGTTAAAGCAAGCATGTCATGTTCACATTTTTACCCATTTTTGAATTCTACGCAAATTCCACATTTGATATCATGTTGGTTTTTGTGATAGGAATCCCTGAATATTTTGTGGGGCTGTTGTGTATCGACTTGTTGATGGAAACATATGTATTCCATGCATTCTTTGTGTACCTATCCATAAAGTCTTTTCTGTTTTAAACACTTTTGTTGTTCAAGAAAGATGGTTTTCTTTGTTTCTAGAAAATTAATTTCTCTTGACATAAACTCCTAGCTATCTCCTTAAGGATTGTTTTTATGAAATACATGAAATGAACTAAGTGCCCTTTTGGCCCCCATTATTCCACATTATAATTAGTAATTTTTTAGAGAATGTATGGTTAAATAAGAAAGAAAAGTTTTTGAGTTTACGTGTAATATTATTTTATTGAAGAATGTGCAGTTGATGAAAAGAGAGGAAAAATGAATTATAATTTAATGGGGAATAATGGGGGGTCAAACAGGGGCTAAAGTTTCAATAAGGATGACACTGTTTTTCAGGCTTCGATCAGGGTGTGCCATCTGTCTGTTTTAGGAAGTTAGTCCTTGTAGATCCTTTAAGCCTGATCAAATACTTCTATCGAATGAAAATATCAAACTATGTTTCCTATAACCTCATATGCTGGCCATTCAACTTTTTAAGTACGCTCCACCTCGAATGGCTGGAAAAGTCTTCTACAAGTTCATTAACCTTCATTGCTCTGAATTACCAGCGTTTTTCTCAGATTTGAAATTGTCACATTTAGAGAGATGCGATGAACCTTCTATTCTGGGCGTTCAGTTGGTCCATAATTCTACAGGCGATCTGCCAATTGATGCCCGGAATTCATCCAGCAACACTCACAAAATTCATCAAATGGTAGTGCATATTAGAAGAGGGAGGGGTAGACCAAAACGAACATGACCGTGGTAGCTGCTAAGGATCTAGTTGATTTAGGTCTTCTAAGTTGATCAAGTAATGAAATGAACAGAGTGGCAGAAAGGGATCCAAGTAGCTGACCCTAAATTCACTGGGAAAAAAGCTTATTTTTTTTTTCTTCTTGTTGAATTTGTGTGGAAGCATGTTTTGGTTGTGTGCTGGAAGAAAAATATACCGGGCACACATTATCGACTTACTTGCAACAAACCATAATCAATTGACATGGCTTGTCAGGAAAAGACAAAAAATGAAATGCATAGCCATCGCTAATTGCGACTTTTAAGCTCGTAGCTGGTTGTCTTTTGCAAGTATTCATGTTTAATCTGCTGCTTCACTGTCTATCCTTGTCAGCCTGTGGCCTCTCTCTATGACACCTACATCATAATGCCTTGTAAATTTTAACTCTGTGGATTAAATTGCACTGCATGAAAATCATCTAATTGATTCATGATGCTTTATTCTGCAGTTCACGAAAGACTGCTTCGAACAAGTGATGACTTTGTCTGGCCTGTTGAAACTACTTTTCAAGGTCGTTTTATAATTGACGTCGAATTTCTGGATCTCAAGATTTGCCCTCTAAATGTACGTTGCTTTATACTATCTGTAGTTAGAACTTATAAGTCTACATTAACATAATTATACTTAGAAAGTAGGAAAAGTACATTGGGCTTGTCATTTTGCGGATAGCATTTTACATATTAAGGAACATGTCCTCTCTTACTATTGAAATTAGGGTGGAGAAGGTAATTCTATATGCTCCAGTGAAAGTAGGATGCAATATCCTGCAACCCAAAACACTCTCAGATGCCTAGCAACTCAAAACTCCCTCAGATGCCTCTCTCGCATGCTTGACGAGTCTATTCATGCTGATGTCACTATAAACACTGCCGATGGAACACTACAAGCTCATAAGGCAATTCTTTCTGCTAGTTCCCCGGTGTTCCACAGCATGTTCCTTCATGACCTCAAGGAGAAAGAGTCGTCGACAGTTGACATGGAAGATATGTCGAGAGAGTCTTGCATGGCCCTTATCAGTTACTTTTATGGAAAGATAAACAAAGATGATTTCTGGAAACACCGATTGGCTTTGCTGGGTGCAGCAAACAAATATGACATTGTAGAGTTGAAAGATAATTGTGAAGAAAGTCTTCTAGAAGATATTAATTCGGAAAATGTCCTCGAGAGGTTGCAAGAGGCTTGGCTTTACGAGCTCGATAAGTTGAAGAAAGGGTGCTTGACGTATTTGTTTGATTTTGGCAAGATTTATGACGTTAGAGATGAAATGGAAATGTTTTTCAGACAGGCGGATAGAGAACTAGTGGTGGAGATGTTTCAAGAGGTGCTTACGGTTTGGAAACCAGCATAAATCAGTCTTACCATGCACGGGCTACCATTAGCTCGCAATGTCTCAAAGGTTTTACACCTTCCAGCACCCTTTTTGGGGTGAGGTGAAAAAAGTGTTTATCGAGGTGCTAGATTATTAATGTGGATCCGTATAGCCATTTCTTTGTCTTAACCTGTGAATTATTTTGACCGTGAGTCTTTGCAATAGAAACCGACATTCCTCAAGCAAAGCTATGTTTCAATTTTTAGTTATGTCCGTCTTTATGTAGTCAAATAACATTGGCATAATCCAATTTCAAGATAACTTTGTATCAATACTTTACCTCAAAAATGAGTTTTGTTTGGATGGAAATGGCTATTCTTGAAAATATTTGATATAAGGGTTGATTCCTTTTTCCCAATTACAAATTAGACCCACGAATTAATAAGTAAAACCATAGTGAGACAATTGCTAGTCAAATCCAAGTGGTTGGCAATTGGCATATGCAAGATTGGTCCCCAAACCAAGCTGATTCTAGGGCACGTGTATTACTCTTACGAATTTTATAATGCTTGGTCTAAAAATTCCTAACACTACTCGATAGGTCAACGTCGAGTGACAACTTTCTTAAGTTCGTAGATGGTTCTTAAAGGTACAACCCATCAAAAATGGCTGAGAATGACAAAGAGGTACGACTTATGTGAGCCATATACGAACAACTTGCATTTATTTTAGTACAGTATAGAAAGTTCTTGAATTTTCTCGATATTGAACAAGAAAATTAAATCTAAGAAAACAAAAGTTTCGCTAGGCACAATCTCTATTGCAAAATGTAAGAGGCACAATATAGAACGTTACTTTAAATTAGTTCACATTAAGGTCGTCTAACAAAAGTCGATCCATGCATAAGTGTCAAGAACTTTGGATGGACTTAAGAATGTCAAAATGTTTTTAATTAAGTAAATCGATGCAATTTATCTCTACTTTGAAATATAACGTCTTAATGTATCCGTTCGATAGAGATTAAAATTGAAAAACTAATCGTTATTGTTGACTTTTATTAGACGAGTGTGACCCAATAACGGCTATATTTTCAATTTTAATTGGATTTTAATCTCTACCGAACGGATTCCTACTCCGAACTAGTCCAATGAGAAGAGAAGGTGCAAAAACAAGTATACCATAGAAAAATTCTCGACAACACTAGGATTAGCTCTCGAGAAAGTTTTGCAAAAGAATTAACCCTAATAAAACTCGATTCTTCAATTGATTAAGAATGCAAGTAGAAAATATAAATAAAATCCATAAAAATAATTACTTTGTTAAGCTTGAACACCATAAAATATATATCCACTTCAAAAGCACCAACCAAATCATACAAGAACGTGGACACTCTCTCCACCGTGACAATTCTTCCACCCCTATCCTCAAACATATCATTTGTGTGACAGAGAAACTCTCACAAAATATTGGAGTTCTTTAAATGCAATATATAGGCACACAATACTGTGAAAAATAATTCTCCATTGATACAAGATATAATCACACTCTCTTTCTCTCTCTCACACACAACACACACTAAACCTAGCCATGGTTCAAACCATGCTACTCTCCGCTAGCAGTACAGTTTCTGGGCATGCATTGGATCTGAAGAAGGAGCCATTGATGATTCAGAGACTAAAACCAAAGCCCTTTTCTCATTTCTTATTACCACCTAAAACTTCATCTCCTTTATCCTCATCAACTACAACTGTTGCACTCTTCAAGTCAAAAGCAAAAGCACCAGCTAAGAAGGTAGTTTTTACTTTACTTTTGCATCGTAAATTTGAAGTATTAATGCCATTTTATCATCATTTTTTTTTAACAGATTGGCGCAGTTGTGAAGGAAAAGCCAAAGGTAGAAGATGGCATTTTTGGGACCTCTGGAGGATTTGGTTTTACAAAGGAAAATGAACTCTTTGTAGGTCGTGTTGCCATGATTGGGTTCGCGGTGAGTTCTCGTGTTTTACCTACATCCCTACTTTACAGTATATTTTTTTATTTACTATCAGCATGTTTGGGCCGTTAATCTAAGTCAAAGTCAAACAATCAATATCAATCACATCTTTCATGGGTTCCACATCTTTTCAACCACACATTTCAAAAACATTTATCACAATTCACTAAAAATCTGATTTTAATCCACACCAAACACCCTCTAGATTTTATTTGCTTCAAGTAACTTCAAAGGCTAAAATAATAATAAAAACGAAATAAAAAAGGGGTAAAGTCGATTCTTCTTCAAAATAAATCTACTTATATTATGATTCAAAATGTTGTACATGGAATTCCATAGAAAATTGTATGAACAAGAATAAGGCGTTTTAATAGTTTCATTTTTAACATACATAATCATAATCGTAAACAAAAATTTGGTTCTTTTTATGAGCGTTTAGACACTATTATGGTCAATTGAACCTTATTAAACTGTTTCTTTTTAACAATCGGAAATATTTTAATTTTCAAATTTACTTAGGTAATTTTATTTTTTGAATTTATTTTTTTAGCTCAATCAAAAATGCACTTAATCATAGGAATGTTGAATTACTTAAAATAACATTGTGTTTAAAAATCCTTGACATAGTTTTTTTTTTTTTTTTTAACAAATTAGCAAAATTTAACTTAACATTATTCAAGAAATAATTTGATAAATTTTAACCTGAAAAACGTGTTAGCATCTAAGGTTATTATTATTATGATTAGCAAATTTCCTAGGATTGATTGACATTGGATTAAACTAGTGCAGGCATCTTTGTTGGGAGAAGCAGTAACAGGAAAGGGAATTCTGTCACAACTGAATTTGGAAACTGGAATCCCTATTTATGAAGCTGAGCCTCTTCTTCTCTTCTTCATCCTCTTCAATCTGCTTGGAGCCATTGGAGCTTTGGGTGATCGTGGCCGTTTCGTCGATGAAACTCCTACCGGACTCGAAAAAGCAGTTATAGCCCCCGGAAAAGGAATTCGGGGTGCATTAGGTCTTGGAGACGGTAAACATTCGTTCCCATTATTCTAGTTGTTTTTAGTACTTTAATAACGTATTTTCATATGTAAACTTCATAGTACTTTAAATTCTCGTTCTTTGCAGTTCTAGTTCTGTCTAATAGTATGCACCATACAATACATATAATAGTATTATATCTATTGCTCACTCCCCGTTAATCAAAATACTAGACTAAACTAAAGGATCTCGATAGAATGACCAAACTACAATACATTTAAGTTCATCAATCACTAGTGTTTTTAACATGCGACTCTACTAGAAATTAATCTTGTCTAATTCTATCCAATTTAACGTACTAAATAGATTTTTCGAGCCCTAACTAGTTTTTGCATGCATGCAGGTCCATTGTTTGGATTCACAAAATCTAATGAACTTTTTGTTGGAAGATTGGCTCAACTGGGAATTGTTTTCTCCATAATTGGAGAAATTGTGACAGGAAAAGGGGCTCTGGCACAATTGAATATAGAAACTGGAGTGCCCATAAATGAACTTGAACCTCTTCTGTTGTTCAACATTGTCTTCTTCTTCATTGCTGCCATTAATCCTGGTACTGGAAAATTTGTGACTGATGAAGAAGAAGCATAAATATTATGTACCTGGTTTATTAAACTAAGGAGAAATTAAAATACTTCCATGTAGTATTTTGTAATTAGTGGGAACTTTGTCATTTATTTTGAAGAGTTTTTCTTGGACTTGATCTATGTTTTTCTTAATCTGTTATTCAAGTATCTAGTTGGTCATTACGATTTCATTGTTCTACAATCAATCTAATCCCAAAAGTGTTCAATTTTTTTTTTGGTTACTTTCACATGTCCAATCATTCTAAAAAAATTGAAGTGAAGACTAGCTCTTTTTCACATGTTGAAAACTAATTTACTACTTTGACAATATATTGAGGGCTAATTCTGCAATTTTCTCGATCTTTTTTCACTCCTTTATGTTAGAAAAACAATCATGCTACATGGACATAATGATTGACATAATCATACATAACAACACAGTCAGCTTTTTCATCCAATCACATATTGCCAATATCTATTATGTCACTTTATCTGTCACCTACTTTTTGACAAAGTAACATTATTCTTAAAAAAACAAATGTGAAAGGAATGATTTTTTTTTTTTCCTTCTAGAGAAGCTATAATTGTAAAGTAACTTTCTGAATTCAAAGGAAGCTCTCCCCATAAAGTATAGCACTGTATCTATTTAATTGGCCGTGTAATTGCTTTAAATAAAGTAATAATTTAAATTAAATGGATTGAAATTTAATGTTTTATATAGGTTTTACAAGATACATGTGCAATAAAATTATTAGCTCATTTAATTGAAATAGACAAACTTAAAACATAAGTGAATTTTCATGACTAGCGAAAACCTGCAATGTTAAAATATCTCGACCTTCTAAAAGATGGCATCTTTTGATAAAATAATATCATGTGCACGACTTTGAATTGAACATAACCGAATAATATAATGTAATATACAATACTTTAGCTTCGTTCTCTATTTATTGTCCAATCTTGTATAATCTATCCAACCAAAAATGATTACCATTCAACCACAAACTGAAATTTTACCAGCTCCAAAATGGTTCTTTCATGGATAAGCATTAGTTCACAAGACAAGACTATCGATGAAAAGCTTGAACATTTACTCAATTATTAATAACTTTCACTCAAGAACATAGAACAAACAAGATTCTACACACAAACTTTACCTATTCTCCCCACATAAGCATCGAGCAGCTTGTAGAGCAAAATATGTGAGGATGATGTCAGCACCTGCTCGTCTCAGACACATCAGCGACTCCATCATGACTTTCTCTTCATCAATCATTTTGAGAACCCCACCAGCCTTAATCATGGAGTATTCCCCAGAAACCTAAGTACAACAACACATTCCAAGAAAGATGAGAAAAGGTAACTAAGTAGATAAGTTCGTGATTTTCTGATGCATTTTCACTTAACCCTTGTGAATGTTTAGTACGTATTATTAGACAGGCTTAGACAACACCTATGATGTACCGATATGGACACGTGTGTCTGACACGCAACTTTTCAAAGAAGTACTGACACGACATGTCGTCGGCACGTTGAATAAACTCTTTAAAATTCTTCATTTATATAGTATAAATTTAGTTTTATACTTGTTATTAACTTTTTTGTTGAAATATTTTAAATATGAGTACGTGTTTGTTATTTACTAATAATTTTGAGTTAAAAATATATAATAATTTTAATAAAAAAATGAAAAATGTTTATTGTAGAGTGTCCGAGCACGTTGCCCTAGTTGAAGTGTCCGTGCTACAAAGGGCAACACAATAATTAAGATATTAGCTTATTTTTCTGTTTTGATATTCTTATAATCCACCCTACCAAACAAGCAACATGTTTAGCTAAGCATAAAAAGTTCACTTATAAGTAGTACCTGATATGCAGCAATGGGCAAAGGAGAGTTATCTCGCAAAAGCCTTATTATATCCAAGTAAGGCAGACCTGGTTTCACCTAATCCAAGTGAAAAACCATCAGAAAAACACTAGTTGTTTTTGCTAATTTGAATGCAGTCAATTCACAAAGAAGCAATAATTTATTTTTTTATGTTTTGGTAAACCAGATAAAGAAGTGCCAACCAGAAGGATATCGGCTCCTTCAGACTCATCTTCACGGGTTTCAATCAGAGCTTCTCTATAATTAGCGGGATTCATCTGATACCTGTTTTTAGTACATGCCACATTTGTAGAAAAATGAGATCTAACTGGTATCTACTGATATTTCGGCGAAAAATAAAATAAAAAATTGGTGAGTTAAATACGTTTTCTTGTCACCAAAACGTGGGTTTGAGTCTAATGCTTCTCGGAAAGGTCCATAGAATGAACTTGCATACCTAAAACATCAATCGATCAATGTATGAAAATCAAGAAAAACTGAAGATGGAATAAGAAGACCAGAAAGTAAGAAAGCTCGACATCAAATCATGTGGAAATCATTTTAGAATTCCTCTCAACTAAGCATGTATGAATTAAAGATCATAATAGAGGGAGCAATAAAAATATAATAAAAGTGATGCTAATACGAATAGGAACTGACTTTGCAGTGTAGGACATAATAGAAACATGCTGAAAGCCATTGGCATCAAGAGCTGCTCTAATTGCTCCTACACGGCCATCCATCATGTCACTGGGGCTGACAACATCTGCCCCTGCTCTGGCCTACATATAGAAGTAAACCAAGTAATAAGATTACAAACTTGGTTTGCATGGTATTTTCGACAAAATGTTGCAAGTAACCCTCTTAATGTAAAGCACTAAAACTCTGTGAAACTATGTATTTCGGGAACTTGACAACGATGATACCAAAACACAATTGTCCAGGAAAATTGTTTCAGTTATGACAGTCTGCTAAATAACAGAAGACATCATTTTCAAATAGAAACAAAATCGAAGTTAAGACAGAAGATTTTTAATTCACTTGTCTAAAATATTTATATACCGACAAGCATTCTTAATAAAGTAAGATCCAGAATTACCTGGGCGACTGCCTGTTTACACAACTGATGCACAGTTTCATCATTCATTATAACTCCTGCAGGAAATTGCAGTAAGTTCAAACATTAATAGCCATGCTACCTTGAATGAATAATAAAATTCAGGGACAGAATATGAGACGTAAAGAACGAACTAGATGTCAATGTGGAAACATGTAATATGCTCTTTGTAATTTTCTTAAAGCATGCATTAGAAAGTGCCAAAGACTAACTCATTACTAATATAAACAACTTCTATAGTTTACATATTTATCTGAAAATTCAAAATTTTGATGCTCCAATGCCTTGAGGCACATTCTAATCCTAATTAAGCATCAAAGGATTTTCTGATTGTTCTGATTGTGACTTCCACATCCTTGNCGGTTAACCTTTAAAAGGCCTTTCATGAAGAACTTATCTTCGATTAACGAGTCAATAAATTAGCATTACTCTCAGGTGTGTCTTACCATCTTCTCTGACGATGCCATCATGCCCATCAGAAGAATAGGGATCTAATGCAACATCAGTGTAGATAATCTACATGCACAGACATGATAAATTATCAAAGACAAAATCAAATTCCCATTTAATGCCTCCCGATCTTGAAAGACTACAACACTCCTGAGTGAAGAATAACATACAAGACCAGGGTACTTGTCTTTTAGAAGCTGTATTGTTCGAGGCACTAAACCATTTTCATTATAAGCTTCATCTCCTGTAGAGGACTGAAAGAGGAGCTCATTAATAAATCAAATAACAAAATAAGAAAATATTTTGGCAGAAGAAGAACCTTTAAAGCATCTGGAACTTTTGGAAACAGCACAATGCTGTTAACACCAACATCTCGAGCCTTAGAGACCTGCATGAAGATAAGTCAGCTACTAGACTAGTCATTATTAGGATATTACTTACCATATGCACAAAAAGTAACTAGAAAAATAATGGTTACTTGAACTTGAACAATTTAATGGTAAAGAGACAATAACATTTTCTTGGATTTGTTTCAACAGTGTAATAGACGTCCAACTTCGAAGTGGGTGTGCACTCGGGTATTTCAGATTGATTATATTTCTAAGATCACCACAGTCTAAATCACATGGATGTGTGCAAACATCGGGCTTGGTAAGAGCTTTCTAATGATATACAACAGTTTTTCTTGAATAGAGAATCTATGAATCGATTGGTATATAGCACAAATTAGAGCATTGATATGAACACCTAAGAGTAACCGATTATACAAGTTAGACACACACGACAATTTGCATCAGGTTATATATAGCTATATCATCATAACATGTTTCATGCAGAAGGCACAGCTGGTAGAGAACGTGACAACACTCCTTTTGTGTTCATATTGCCACACATGTCAGATTATGTTTAGAACTAGGTTCTAGAGAAACAATTTGGGTTAGCGTGCGAGGAAGAACTCCGTGATGTTCAAATATAAAAGACAAGCAAGAGGACAGTAACCTCTTCTACGAGTCCATGCCTCCAACCAAGCCTATAACATCCAGGCATTGCCCCAATTGGCGTGTCTTCTTCACCTGCATATCATGCAAGATGATACGTGTATCAAGCACACTTAAATATACATGTGAACATTGCATTTTTTGTTAATTTTAAGCACATGTATATAGAGTCGTATGATGGCACTCACCTTCGTGAATGAAAAGTGGATATACCAAATTTGCAGGGCTTAAACTTGTTTCTTGGAATGCAGCCCTCAGAGCAGGTGACCTACGATTTCGACGAGGGCGACGACTAAGCGACTGACACAGACATTAACATCGTCACAAATTAATAGCAGTTATTTATAAGAATCAGACACAAGTTCCACCAATACATAACATACAAATTTTTGAAGAACTGGACATGTGTTTGACAGCACTAATATGATTAAGCAACGAGTAAGATATCGACCTAAATTCTTCTCTGTGTCTTCTGCATTCAAAAGAACTAATACTACGACACATCATTGAAAGTTGAAAGGCACGAAATAAATAAGGCATTCTAGAAAGGTATCAGTGCAGTGCTTAGTACAATTAACTATCCAGCCCTTAACTAAATAAGAGCTGTAACCATTCAAACATCTTATCAGCAAGATCAAAAATAGTATGTTCAATTTAACATCTACCACATTATCACCTATTCTCATTATATGAGAAACGCAACAGCAACCACACTCTGCAATACATTTTCAGAACACAAATCATATATATATGAACTCACGAGCGAAGGCACCACTGGGGTACCAGCTGGAGCCGCTGGTTTGGGGGGTGCTGGGGGTGTTTCCGGTATATTCCCTGCAACGACGGCAGCCTCACACTCCTCGTCGCTCATTCCCATCTTCTTTATAGGTACATTATCATTTGTATTACTCGCCCTCACTCTGAGCATTCGTGGAATGCCCAAGGGCATATTTGCATAGTAGAGCATAGATGAAGTCATCATAACACTCCTGCAATACTGGGTTCTGTAATCAAATTCCATATAAGAAGTATTTGACATGTAAATTGAAAATCAGAGCTCACATCAAAAGAGTAGAAATCGAGTCTAGGAGAATACTTAACTATAAGAATTCAAGAAAATCAACACATACAAGACAGAAGCATAGATAAAATGACGATGCAATTCATTGCGTCCTAATAGAAACAGAGCATGCCAGATTTATGATCAGAAAATTATTAATTGAAAAAGATAAGAGTTTTCAGATTATTTGAGCTAATTGTGCAAAACCCAGAAAGAATTTTCTCAAGCAAGTGGAAAAAATCTCACCTTGGGGGTAAAATCCAGGCCTTATCCCAAGAAAGAAGAAGATGAAGTTTGGATTTTGGATTTTCGAATGTTATCTTGTTCAAATCTATCAAAGATGGAGGCGTGGTAGTCAGGAATCACCTCCGGTTCTATTTTTCGGAATCGCTTGCAATTTCATTCTTTTTCAGGAGAATTGTATGCGTTGAAACTTGAAATTGGACCTTTTTAGTTTTTAACGATTTTGATTGTGCGACTTTAGTTGCATTTGGAGAGAATAGTAGGGTAGGAAATAAACATGTCTATTCTACACACTCATTTGAATAGGATAATTAGAAATTCGATCCAAACCGAGAGAAAAAGTAAAACAAATAACTTGAAACAAAACCAAAATGAGCAATTTTAGAAGTTATCAAAAAAATTAAAGATAGAGAGAAAAATATTTTAAGATATCACGAAAAAAATTTACTATCAGTTTTCACAATAGACGACAAAGAATGAAAGAAAACAAACATCATACTAAAATTCTATTTTTTGCCAATTTTTCCTTCTTTTAAGATTATTGTCTTGTCTGGGAGAGCTTTTTTAATCCAAAAAAAGTGATTTTTTTACCCTTTTTTCCAGCAAGTGGGTCTCATATAGAGAGAATTCAGCTACCTGATCATTTCAACGGTCTGAAAAGCAATCACAAGTGACTGAAAATTAGAAACAAACTGGGGTATATGTTGATGAGGTCCCATGAAATGATAAAAAAAATAAAATGTAAATAAAGTTGTAAGACAATGAAATGTACGATTAGAAATAAAATTTGATAATATTAAAATCTCAAAATAACCTTGTCAAATTGGGTGTTAGTAATAAGGGGTTTAAATCATAATATTCTTGAGCTTTTTTGTACAGTATATTATAGAAGTTTGGGCTTTTTCAATTAGATGTTAGGCCTATTCAGATAGTGAAATGGGCTTATAATCAGAATACTTCTCTTGGGCTTTCAGGAAGGTATATCATAGAGATTTGGGCTTTTCAATTAGATTTTAGACCCATTTTGATTAGTAACATGGGCTTCTAATCAGAATATTTCTCTTGGGCTTTCGGTAAGGTATATCATAAAAGTTTGGGTTCAAGAACAATATATAAAGAGGAAATTACACCTAAACCTGGAATTAGATTACCAATTTCATAAATCATGAATCAAGTTTCATATTTCATAAATCAGGTTTTAATTATTAAATTAAAAATATTTTTTAATAATATTTTTATATCTATATACAATATAAATTAATTTATATACACCCCCTACCCTATCTAATCCAACCAACCCTAAAATCATTTGAACACATCCCCTCTCCTCTCATCTCTTCTCTTCTCCGTCTTCTAACTCCGCCGTCGCCGCCATGACGTATTCTCTTCTTCCCATCATCTCCATAAGCGAAGTTACTTTGATTCTCGAACAAATCAAAGCCCAATTTCTATATGAGCAAAGACGGACCTCTCTCTTCCTTTCCTTGTTTATCGCCGGATTCGATTTCCTATCCTTCTCTCCTCGATTGCCTTGCCCAATCTCTTTTCTATTTCACCTTCTCTCTCACTCACTCAATGTGGATTTACTGGAGTAGATTGGTACAACTATTTTGCATCGCTTACTGATTTCAGGTTTAGCAGCGCCTGTTTTGGTGATGTGTGTGGTTGTGGTAGGATCTGGTGCGAGGTGGCGGCGACGGTGTGTGCTGTGTTGGTGTGCGAGGTGGTGGTGATGACTGAAATTGTGCCGGCATTGGTGTGTGCTGTGTTGGCGGGCTGTGTTGGTGTGCGGATATAGTGGATTTGTGGTGGAGGTGGTGGTGCTTATGTTGGTGGTAGTGGTGGTTTTGGTGTTGTTGGGTTGGGGGATTTTGGTTTGTCTGGCTGTGGTGGTGATAGAGTTGTCCAACGAGCCGAGCCGGCTCAGCTCGTTACCCACTAGCTCGAGCTCGTGGCTTGTTATAAAAAGAGCGTGGGCGAGCTCGACTTGGCCCACGAGCTCGTACTGTACCGAGCCGAGCTACTCGGCTTGGGCTCGCTTTTTTTGATTTTTTTAAACTATCCTTCTATCTCTTTTAAAAAAAAAATTAGACGAGCCGCTCGTCAAAAACGAGCTGAGCCGAGGCTCGACTCGTCTATCGAGCCGGCCTGCTAGCTCGGGCTCGTTTTTTAACGAGCCCGAGCGGCTCGTGAGCAGCTACAGTACGAGCCGACGAGCCGCTTGACTCGATTACCACCACTAGGCGGTGAGGATGGTGGAGGATCGGGACGGGGTGGGGTGTTTAGTGTATGTGACTGACATTTTGGTTCATTGTGACATGTGACCTCAAACCATTGTGGTGCGTTTCTGTGGAGTTGGTATTGGCAGAAGAGACGACGGTGGTGTTGTGTTGGTGGTGGTCACAAATGATTTGTTGATTGTGACCAATAAATTTGTTGGTGTGTGACCAATGAAGAATAAGTTGTGACCGATAAATACTGTGTGACCTACAAATTTATTAATTTGT
>CAIGRF010245341.1:9638-25980 GCA_903798235.1 Fraxinus ornus
GGGAGGGGAGAGGCGTGGCGGCGGCGGTGAGGAAGAGGGTGGAGGAGGTGAGGAAGAGGGTAGAGAGAGAGAGAGGTGAGGTGAGAGTGATTTTTTATTTTTAGGGTTTGTAGATAAAATTTGTATATATAATATTAAATATTTATAATATCAAATACCTAATTTTTGATTAAAAAACTTTTTTACCTGATTTTTAATTTTGAAACTTTAAATACCTGGTGGGATGTAATTTCCTCTTGCCCCAAACCAAACCTTAATTGGCCCAAACGCCAACCCAAACAAATTACACTAAAACCCATTCTCTTTCTGACGATACTTTGGGACGCAAGCACCAACAATTCGCTAGAGTAATGTAGTCACTTGGAATTATTCTCATGTGGTGTGACATTAAATAATAAAACTAATAAGCGTGTTTCATATTTGTGTATTTAATTATACTTATCATTTCACTCCAAGTCACATGGAGACAATCCCTACGGTACAGCGTTATTCGTTTGCAACCCAAGTTTATGTATGTTCTTCTGTCAAATTCTTCTCACATTTCTTCTATTTTTCTTCTCCATTTCCGTTTCTGTATCAACTATCACGTTGTCACAAGTTACCAGTGAACCTCCAGTACTGAATGAAAAGATGCCCTCATAGGCATGAATCAAAATATCAGTGCCTGACGAGAATAGGACCCAAAAAACATAAATAAACTAGAAAAACACAGATTTTTCCATTTTAATTTCACCCACCACATTTTTTTTATGGTTAACCAATTACTATTAAAAGATTCCCCCTATGACAAAGTACTGTAAAGAAATCTGGTTAAAACTGGTGGCTGCATAGATTCTGAATTTCTGTTGGAAAAGTTTCAGCTTTTAAAGCATTTGCACAGCTATGTACTAATACTACCGTGACAATCTCTACTCAAAAGTAGGAAGTGAACAGAACTAGAATCTTTCATAACTGAGAATAAGAGGAGAAAAGTTTAAATGTATTTCCTCATCAATTTGTGCTCTTTTACAGTCTCCCCACAGACCTGAACTGATTTCAATTTTCAACCCGAGGAATTGAAGTACCTCTCCCCCATCAATCAAACAAGGATATCTGGACAACGCAAAGAGAAATTCAGTACGAACGGGCAGAAAATAAGCATGTGAGTACAAGAAACACATGCATGCATGCACAAAAAGAGCGTTTTAAGTAGGCCTTGCGTTATCTTGTTTAATTTCGACAGTTCACTTTGGTGCCATCTAGGCTCGGAAACAACGAATCAGGAAGACCCCTTTGCAAAAAGCCTATACAAAGTGCACAAATATGACGATCAACAATTGCACCAACTAAACAGATTTTCATCAGCAGCAAGAAGTTCACATCAGCAGTGACAAATTTTTATCCTATCCACCGAAACAAGAGATCAATACTGTACATTGGTGGGATATTTTTCTGAAGGAAAGTTTATCTCTAACTGGGACCTGACTGTCACTCATCAATATAGACAGTGTGGCAACATTTTATTCCGAAATTTTAGCCTTTGTGCATGTCAAATCACAAAAGGAGAAAAAAATGTTTAAAGCAGGCACAAAAACAGAATAAAGGCAGTACCAAATTTTGACAAGAATAATGATTCAGATATTCTTTACCTTTAGACTACCTAACTCCCAAAAAAAAAAAAGAAAAAAAAAATGGAAAAAGAAAGAAAAAACAAAGTTTTTAGGAGATGGATAACCAATATAGGAATTAACGGCATTGAAGTAAGGGGCAGAAATTCATTGCATTAAAATAAGAAATGGCTATTAATGAGATTAGTGCCTTAAATTTAGAAGCTACTTGCACCATAGTGAAATTCTAATGTTAACAATTACAAATTGATGAGGTCAAGGACACAAAATTCAGGTATCATCGTTTCACATGGAAGAACCATTGTTGGATAGCAAGAACTGCAAGAACTGCCTGTATCCACCATTGTTAAGGCTTAAGAATGATTTGAAAAACTAACAAATATGGTAGAATTATCAGGTGAAAACTCCAACTCCGCATAGGAAAAGAAAATCTTATAGCAAGACACCATGTGAAGGACTACACAAAAAGAAACATAGAATTTTTCTCATTATTATCACATTCAAAATAGCTTCATGAATAAAATCGCATATATAGATAATCCGACCAAGCATTAAGCTTTTAAAGAGCATATGTGGTTACACGACAGATCAGCAAAATTAACCTTGAATTAAAAGCACAACATGAAGAATCGATAGATCAGTAAGGCCTAAGGATGCTTCTAGAGATTGATTGTGAGCTATTGGGCTTTACTTTCGCCAGTCCCCATCTCCGGCTGCTCCTCATGGGCGTCAGGTAAAAGCGTAAGAGTCCATTGTCAACATGACTAGGCGAATACCTTGCACTTCGATTCCTGTCCAAAACAAATTCATCCTTGCTCTTCTTCCCATGTCCATTCAGTTGGATGTCTGATTTTCTCTCACTCCCATATGATCCCAGAATGTGATTGGAATTTCTCCAGCCCACACTACTATTGCTCCGAAACACATTCCTGTTAAATTCTCCTCTCTCGGAAAATGACCTCTCCACCCCATCAATTCTACTATACCTCTCGTCATCCTCATCCTTGTTCCCACCACCACGTCGGTGTATAAAGCCCAATATTCTCCAACTCCACCTCTTAGATTTTTTCAACTCCTTTTGCTCCCCATTCCCTATCATCGAATCATTATCCCTAAACCCACTACTCAACTCAAATGTCTCTGAATAATCATCCCTCAAGGAATTTGAATTTGAATCCCTCAACTCTCTTTCCCCAAACAATGCCTTAGCCCCATAAAAGTGATCTGCAGTAGCAGGTAAAACCTTGGCATTAGAAACTACCTTCATTTCATCGGCCTCTGCCACCACAGCAGCAGAGGCCTTCCTAACAGAACTGGACCTATCAAGACTCTTCCTTTTTGAGGAAGAATCTGCATAGTACTCCATAGTCTGCACAGACCCTCCAGGGACACCCTCGTCCCCATTAGCACAGTTCACTGTCGTCATCACTGGATCCTCTACTGGAATCTGCATATCAGATCGTGATACATTCATAGCTGGTGCATCCTCCATTACAGAAACCATAGGCGCCATCCTTGGAAAACTCCTCCCAATCAAATGCCCATCCCAAGAAGCCCGAGGCTCGTCAAAGGAATACCTTGGATCATCCAGGCTAATTCTCCCAACATCAAGAGAAAACCTTGGGTCAGTATCACAAGACCTCCTCCCGAACCCGTATTCTGCAATTTCAGATTGCGTCTCTCTGTATTGCCTTGATATTGGTTTTTCGACAGGCAGTTTAGCCAAGTGTTCACCATTATTCTGCTTCTTCATCTTTTGTTTCCTCCACTTCTGCCATTTCTTGCTAAAAACTGAGGCAGCAGCCCAAAATCCCCCTCCAGAACTCTTCTTCACCTGAATATCAAGATCTATATGATCCTTCATAGCCTTCAAATTATTCACATTTACCATCTCTTCTTCTACTATCTCAGCTTCATCCACCTCTCTTTCAAGGTCATGTCCAATATCTTCTAAAATGAAATCTTGCACTGGAGTAATTTCATCTTTGTCATCATCATTATCAGCAGCAGTAGTGTCCTCTATGTTTTCAGGGTCTTCAAATTCATCCCCACTTTCGGTCTCCGACTTATTGACAACACAAGATTCGCATTGCTTGTTGGTCAGTCCATACTGTGGGTTTTGAGTAGAAGTAGATGGTTTATTAGCGGTTTTATTGTCGTTGTTGATGGTGAAGAGTGACCCAAGGGTGTTCCTCGCCCGGACGTCACAAGATTTTCTCTGGGGCTCAAAAGCACCCGAAAAGAGACCAAATCCTTCGTTCTTAGAGGCTGAAAATGATTTAGTGCGACGAAGGTCAGGGAAAAATGAGGTGGGTTTGGAGGGTTTCTGAGGTGGAAGTGGGGGGAAGTTATAGTTGTTGTTGGTAGCTGTACCTTTAGAGGAGGACGAGAATAGAGATTTAATGGCAGCAGCAGCACCGGAGACGGAGGGGCGGCGAGATGAGGAGGGGGTAATAGAGGAGGATTGATCTAGTGTGGTGAGGCGTTCGCAGAGGCAAGAAGGACAGAAACCAGAAAATTGCTCATGAGGGTGGCGGTCGCAGCTGAAAGACGACCGAGGTGGCTGCAGCTGCTGTGGCGGAGGTGGTGGTGGCGCAGTTGGGTCAGCAACCGTAGGATTCATAACCGTTTGAGCTGATTATGTGCAATGCCCCCACCAATACATGTTAACAGCATTCCATTTCATAAACTCAGCAAAGAGAGCAATTTGATAATGAGTGTGTAAATTTGAGTGTTGAAGAGAGAGTTGTGTCTCTGTGTATATATCTGTAACTTTGTGCATTCTCAAATCGCTCTCTGCTTTTCCTTTTTCTTGATTTGGGGTTTCTTTTTGTTTTTCCACTTTTCTTTTTCCTGTTTTATACAGTGCTTTTATTTTAGAGAAAATTACTTATGTTTTTCAAGTTATAATTTCATTAATAGGTATGAACTTTTTTTTTTTCAAAAATGTCACATGTAACTCATAGATCACAAGTAGATTAGATCATAATTAAAAATTATATTCACACTTGCAAAATTTATACGTCACAACCATTTATCAAAATTTTTATAAGTTCGTTAATTTTGAAATTGTAATCTTAAACAAAAAAGAAAGAAGAGATGAAAATAATTGTCAAAATTGGATTAAACTGTCAACTGTCCCTATCGAAAATAGAATCGATTTAGGCTCCTTTCCTTTCGTGCTAGTCGTTACTACGAGTCTTACGTCCCATGCATTTGACTAGGTCATGTAGTTCAATAATTCTACAGAAAACTTAATTTTCTACCCTGTTTGAGTCACATTATCTTTTTCATTCTCATTCTTCTACTTATTTTCAACCACACATTTCTCAATAGAATAATATTTTCGATCACATCAATAACTTTTCCTTCTTTTTCAACCACACATTCTCCATCACATAGAAAAAACGCATTCTTGGCTACAAAATGTGCTCGAAATAGGGGCATAATATCAAATTAGCACTTGTCCAAAATAGCTTTTCTCTTTAAATAAATAAATTATAGAGATCCATAGTTTCGGACACCATTTGATATTAACTACTACATGAACTGATGCAAATTGCTATTGTGTTACATAACATTATTCTTATTATGGTATTATAATTAATTAATATATCTTTAAAAGTTACATGATATATACTAGTCATGAAATAAATATTGGTACATTAGTGGCACTTAAGAAATGCTTCAATTAATTTGTGGGTCCCACACTAATGTGAGGTGTTGTAAAAATTACAACATCTTAATCATTGTACAAGTAGATTTTTTGTANTGTTTTGACCAGATTAATATTTGATTTTAATTTAAGTCAAAGTCAAACAATCAATATCAACCACATCTTTCATGGATCCCACATCTTTTCAACCACACATTTCAAAAACTTTTATCACAATCCACTTAAAATCTGATTTTAATCTACACCAAACACCCTCTAAAATCATAAAATCCCAATCCTAAATCATCGCCGACTCTAATTAATTATCACCATCTCTCTTTTTTCTCTTGTTGCCACCATCACCATACCGTGCTACAACCACCACTTTTACTGCATGAAAAAGGTTTTCAAATTGATGTTGCAATAATAATTGTATTATTCAATCATTTGCATTTTTAATGTTTTGGATTAAACAAATTCTCACCCTTGGATCGTCGGAGAGTTATTATAATACACTTTTTTTACTTGTTAAATGGAAATAATCCAGCTTTCAAATTAGAGGTCAGATTAAACTTGAGTGTATCGCCCTTGATTATTGTGTTTAAGGGTGTGAAATTGAATTAGATGATGACTTAAAGATCTCAACGTGGTGTTAGTAGTCGATTGATTAGTGATGGTAGAAATGTCAATGAAGCGGGTTCGGGGCGCCACTCCCACATCCCGCCCCGTCCCGCCTTAGACGGGGCAGGGTGGATGCAGGACACGAGCTTGCCCCGTTTATTTATTTATTTCAAGAAATTTCAGTTCACTAATTTTTTTTTTGTCGTTAATTATTTTTTTTATTCTTCACGAGGCGGGTTTGGTGTTGGGCACCCCCGTCCCGCCCCGCCCCGTGACCTGAGGCGGGGCGGCAACGTGACGGGTTTTTTTGCCATCACTAAGTGACGGTGATGGGGTTTTTTTGCCATCACTAAGTGACGGTGATGTTTGTTTGCTGACCAATGGAGGATTTTTACATTGGTTTGGTGGCATTTGCTTCAGAGTGGTTTGACGATCGTGGCAGTATGTTGTTAGGCGAGTTTGTTGAGGATGGTAATGGTGAAGGAGGACTTTTCAAAAAGGTTACATTTATGGTACTTGTGTGTTTTCATTGGTGGTGTGTTTCACACGGGTAACATATATGATGGTTGTGTTTTCTAGTGGTGGTGGTGGTGGTGGTGGTGGTGACAAACATTGATGTGGAGTGGTTTTAAACAAGTAACATAGTAGGTTACTCGTGTTTCGTTGTAGCTATGTTGGTGATGGTGCTATGGAGTTGTTTCAAACTGGTTTGTGGTGGTGGTTTAGATGGGTAACATATATGTTACTCATGCTTTGGGATAGGAATAGTAGCAAACAATGGTGTGGAGTAATTTTAGACGAATAACATAATAGTCCATGATTTGTGATGGTAGCGGTATATTGTCGTGATGGTTGTTGCAAACAGATATATAGAGTGGTGTTAGACTAGTAATATAAATTATAATATATATTTATCCTAAAATACTATTTTTTAAATTAAAATTTAAATATTTTAACGATACTCTACAAATGACACAATAACACATATGTTATCCAACATGTAATTCGTAAAAAATGTAGGTTTTTTTAATAAAACTTTGAAATGATTTTAAATGAAAATGAGGTATATTTCAAGAGGATGTAAATGTAGAATATTGATTTTCAATGAAAAAAGAGGTGCTTTTGAAAGGAAAAAAAAATGAAGGAAGTATTTTTAAGATTTTCAGACAAAAAAAAAAGTAGGATTATTTTGATGTTATCCCAAAGTTTTATACCAGGTGTAGACTAGGAAAATAATACATTAGAAAATTCGAGCCTTCCTTTGCCAAATGTATAAATAGTTTATAAAGAGAAATAATAGTGGATTTTTTTATTCTTTACTATGAAAAGTGAAAATTTATTTTCAAGAAAATAATTTTGTTGGACCAAAATACGTAAATTTGACTTATTTTTTATTACTAATAATGTCCAATAAAGTTCAACTCACATTAAAAAAAAAAATCCAAAAGTGATTCTCTATCGCTTGCCTTTACTTTTCCTTATATGAAAAATATGACAAAAAAGGGAGTTTGAATATTTGTCCATCCATATTCAAGGCTTGTCTCTTTATGTTCTTTGTTTATTTGGACAAAAATTCTCTCCACTTTAAATTGTAGGGTCCCCTCTCGAGTCTCATACCAATTTCCATTTTCCTCTTAGTATAATCTCTCTTATACCATCAAGTTTTAAGAGTAAATCGAAAGTTGAATATACATTAAATCTCACACAAATCGTGTAATCAATCTTAACTATTTTGTAATTAAGATTATAATTCCACCGAAATAGCTTCAAAACAACACCGACTTTAAATCTTAAAATTTACATTATAACAAGATGATATGTTATGCGGGAATCCAATAAAAGATAAACCAAAGGTTCCTTGGATTTCACTGAAGTTACTATGTCAAATAATGTTGTCTTTTATTAGAGTAATTATTGTACATAATCACGAAGACAAAATAATTGGTATCTCTTAAGTTATTCTTATTGTTATAGGGAACTATTTAGATTGCATCATTTCAATGGAAAATGGGATTGTTGATTTGATCTCTTTACCCCACGCAAAACACATTTTGTCTACTAAAGAACACTCTCTCGAATGATATCCCACTATCAATTAAGCCTTCATTTTGGACCCAAATTGTCAATTCACAACTTTAATCATGAGAATATAACCTAAAAACAAGGGATGTATAGTACTCAAAAAGTATACTAGGCCAGCACTGCATATTAGACACGTCGTGTTGAATTTATCCATCAAAAAAATTACGCTTTATGCGGTCCAGAGGTGCAATTTGTATCAAACTTAAACCATGTCAAGTTCGAGGACAATGATTTTTTTAAATTGCCAGCTACACACCTACAGTCCAGATTGACAACCCGATTTTTAAAACAACTTGGCTAGGCTGCTCGACTACTATAGTCATGTTAAATGCATATATGGTACACAATATTCACCATAATATATAAAATTTTAGTTTTTTCTTTCTTTCTAAATATTGTGTGAGCCAATTTGATGTGGGCAATAGTCATTTCATTCTTAATCCAATGGTGCAATTGAGCACTTTGAAAAAGAAAAGCATAAAATAACATAATTATTTGTAGCTCAACTTCAGTTAAGCACTTAACCTCTTGATGCTAGAATCTTTAGTATTTTCTGTTCCATAGGCCTGCAACACAAGATCCTGATCTTCCACGAGCCAAGATTACTGGTTAGACTGAATCATGGTACTGATACACCTGCATATTAGGTCTAGGTTTGGATTAAAGTAGCATTGGGATAATACAGCAATTAAAGTAGCATACGAAAACCTATTAAAATTTGCTCTTTCTCTAATCTCTAGAAGAATACACGTTGAGTGAAGGAATCCCAAGAAAAGAACATAGAATTTGGCATGTTATTAAAGCCATAAAAGTGTGATCTCTGGCTTCTTAGTTCTTAGGGTTACTGCATGATCCACTGACCTGCTTTGAGATTAACAAGAAAAGGCTTTCTGCTGAAGTTTTTGTTTATTGAAATTACATGAAAATCATCGATCAAAGGTGACCTAATTGCTTTTTATCTTCACCTTTTCTTTTGTTGCACTAAGAAAGTGAGTAGTGATGCTTGTGCGAGTTTGCATGCAGGAAAGACCAAATCTTTGTGCTCTTTTTGGTTGGAATTTCTCTTTTTATGGAGTTTATGTTCTGTTAAAGGCGAACTATGAATGAATATGGCCCCAACAAGCCCTTTCCAGGCTGGGAATTCCATGCTAATCGAGCAGCTTTTTAAGCCCATATTTGACTCGAGATTTTGGGAAATGTCCATTCTTATTTTGCATCGATTCAGTGCCAGTACACAGAGTTGTTGGGCCAGAAACCTGTAAGTAGACAACTTGAAATCACCTCAAATCTCATATTGGTTTTCCCGATAGTCCCACTTGCTTTAGGAACAATTATTTCAAGGGTTAAAAACGTTGTTGGTCACTCAATTTTAACGAAAATCTTGTTATAATCATTCGAATTCTAACATTAATTTGGTTTCAATTGTCACGCTTTAGTACAAGTCATTGCAAAAATTAATGAAGCTACTTGCATGTAAGAAAAATATGATCGTGAAACTCTTATAAATGCATTATAAAAGTTCAACCCTCGTCCAAGAACATGTCGCAAAAAATTAATGAAGCTACTTGCGTGTAAGAAAAATGTGCTCGTGAAACTCTTATAAATGCATTATAAGAGTTCAACCCTCGTCCAAGAACACGTCACAACTTTTGTGTCAACAAATACTCGCAATCCTTAATATCTGCAAAATGGCACAGGCCCATTGAATTCTCCGATGTAGTCCAAATCCAAAACCCATACAAGTGGGCTCTTGAAGCCATTTCAATGTGCATAAACAAGAGTTTAATGGTCCAAATATGGAACTAGAAAGAGGCAGGAATGAGAGGCAGAATTGAAAGGGAAAAATTCACAGATCGGGTATTATCTATCACGAAATCAATATTCAGGCCTCAAGTTTAAAAATTGCAAAAATCAGGTTTCTTGTTAGTTAATTAATTATATTTCACAATTATTCTGTTAAATTACGTTCCTTAAATTAAGCGTACAGTTAAGACTCCCCAATATATCAAATCACCTCCCTAAAATACAGACTCAGCTTCAGCCTAGACGAATTTCGATCATGTGGACAAAATTGAGGGCAGTATAAACGAGATTTTCGGTCACAAATCAAAGGTCGTGATCTCCGGTCACATGGTTCCATATTGTTGAGAGTTGACGGCAGAATTGCACTTATATTTCCAATCACAAATTGAAGGCCGTCATCTCTTCAATTTCTGTACATAGATTTCGATTCGGTTGAAGTTCCAATTGAATGCACCAATCTGTGGCAAAAAATTGGGAAAAACGTTTCCATTGTCAGCACTGAGAATACTCATTGTCATTGGTATGTCATACTATCAGATCAACTTTTACGATTCTATATTGTTTTCATAAATTTGTGACATGAATTGAAACAATATCTACGCACAATCAAAAATATCTGTGACGTTGATTACATTGATAGCGCATCCAGAATGTCGGAGGTAATTCTGTGACATGCATGATCTCCTACTGTGACTCCAACTACATATATGACCTGCGTGAATTCATTTTAACTACTGGCTTCATACATTTAAAATTGCAGATGTGATGGATGTGCACGTATGTTTGCTGAATAGATCCCAGTTATCGGTGGTTTTGTTGGATCTTAATTGCACTTATACGAAGCTTGTAGATACAGTAATGACAGAGTTCAATTTGGATCATACAAGAGATTATTTAGAGTTGGAGAGTGTGTCTGGGAGTGATTTGGAAATCAAAAATCAATTTTTGGGTCAAATCAGAAGGGTCCACTGACAGGTTAGTCTTGCACGGTATCTACACAAATTGTCCATTTATTACCATATTATCCTCGTGCAAATTTAACACCTTTCTCTTAGGAGGGTAAATTAGGAATTTGGAGTCTTATGGCCTGACTTGGTACTGCTTTAATGTCAGATTATGTTGAATTAAAAAATCAACAACGGGCCGATTTTTGCAATTGTAACGGTAGGAATTTTAATGGACCGTGCGCCCAAACACAGCCTTAATTATGCATAATGTCAAACTATGACCATCAGATTGTAATGTGTGACATATACTCAGACCTATGACCTGTGAACACTGTTTGTATGACCAATGCACTATTCACTGTAGGTACAAAAAGAATATGTTCATATTCTTGGAAAATGTGACTCAATACCAATGAACTAAATAACTTGTATTTATAGCCTGTGACTTTTATAGATTAACAGCAGATGTTCTAGAAACATGTGTGACCAATGCACTACTTTCTGTGACCATCAGATAGCAATGTGTGACATATACTAAGACCTGTGACTTGTGAACACTTATTGTGTGACCATTGCACTATTCACTGTAAGGAAAAAAAGGGTTAATATTTGTAGAAAATGTGACCCAATGACCTAAATGAATTGCATTCATATTTTGTGACCTTTGTAGATTGCCTGCAAATGTTTCAGAAACCTATATTGCTATATGTGTCCATATGAGCACAAACAATTACCTATTATGTTATCTGTGACCTGATTTAACATTATGTAACTAGTAGTATCCCTGTGACCTACATACTCAGTAAAAATTATGAAATGTGACATGGTGGAAATCATGTATTACAATGTGTGACCAATGCACTACTATATGTGACCATCAGATAGTAATGTGTGACATATACTAAGACATGTGACATGTGAACACTTATTGTGTGACCATTGCACTATTCACTGTAGGAAAAAAATGGATTAATATTTGTGAAAAATGTAACCCAATAACCTAAATGAATTGCATTCATATTCGGTGACCTTTGCATATTACCTGCAAATGTTTCAGAAACCTATGTTGCTATCTATCCCCATATGAGCACAAACAATTACAAATTGTGTTATATGTTACCTGGTGTATCATTATGTCACTAGTAGTATCCCTGTGACCTACATATTCCATAAATATTATGAAATGTGACCTGGTGGAAATCCTGTATTACAAACTGTGACCCGTGTATATACATATACACATGTCACTGTGACTATTGCACTATTCACTGTGACCATCATAAACCTGTGACCAAAGCAATATTCAATTTGACCATCAGATTGCAATGTGTGATATATAGAGGGACCTGTGACCTCTGAACAATTATTGTGTGACCAATGTCATATCATCAAACACATTCCTCCTCAAAATGAAAATGGCACCAATAATTATCCAAAATTCAGTGTACATTTTGTTCCATTCACAAAAACTACCGCAAATCTAAACTGACAATGACACCAAAAATTATTCAATGTTCAATCCACAACTACTCCAAAAGAAATAGAGAGATGTCGACAATTAGAAACGTTACAGAATATGTTCATCATTTTAAATTAAAAATAAAATCACGGTCATCACTCAATGAGAATCTCATTCCCTTTTTTATGCTTTCCCATCTTTGTAGGCTTGTATATGCCCCGATATTTATACAGTCGTGTTGCTATGCCCAGCATAGTTCTCTCCGGGTCAAATTTGCTCGGCATAAAATCCTTAACGTCATGTAGCAAATACTCATCATATTTGATTGTGAAGATGCCGCAATAGTGTCTAAAAAATAAAATAACATAATTTATAAGGTATGGATCGAATGAAAAATATTTTTAAAGGAAATATGAGGTCAAAGACTTACCCGTTCTTCTGTTGAGGAAGACTACTGTCACTATTAACCTCAAGTCCATACGATCTTCACCGTCGTAATCTTTTCAGGAAACCATTTTTGTTGTGGTAGTATGAATTTCCAAAGCTACAGCATGAGTTTATGTCAAGTCACAAATGCAAAACAACAGTGGTCACATGCATAAATCACATAATACACTCAGGTTACATACGCACATAATCATATAACATGTGATGAAATTAGGTCACAGACACAGTATAATCTCCTATGCGTCAATTAAACAACTGTGATGAAATTAGGTCAATGAATCTCATGCGCATCAATTAAACAAATGTGATGAAATTAGGTCAATTACATACGCGCATAATCATATAACATGTGATGAAATTAGGCACATACACAGTATAATCTTATATTATAATATGTATGCTTCAATTTGATGGGTTATGTGAGAATTACTAAATTTCAAAGATTATACTTTCTGGGTAGAGTTTCAAGAATTGAATTGAAGTGTTTAGTAAAACTAGAAATTGATAAAATTAACTTTGTGAAGAATGGTGTGCTGATATTGCCTCTTGGATCTTGGTTCCATCCAACCGATGAAGAACTTGAGAAATAAAAAAAAATAAAGTCCAAACCTGAGATTTTCTTGGGGCTGTTCGTTGTCTTCCTTTTGTTTGTTCGAACCGGCGTTTGCACCGTCTTCTTCCCCTTCTTTTTCATACTTTGTTTTTGCCATTGGTAATCACTGCCGAATGAAGATTCTCACAATGTAGACAATACTGAATGCATCGGAGTTTGGGTGGAGTTTGGAGATTTATCACAATTGTTTTCAGAAAAGTGGTGGAGATTGGGCGTGAAGAACATGGAGAGGGTTAGTGCTTGAGAGAAAATATGGCTTGAATAAAAATGAAAGTTGAGATATTAACAAATTTGAAACTCTCAATTAACGGGATACGCGCGTCAATAAATTAAAAGATTAATTGTTTAATTAAAATGATAAAAACCTGAGAAATGAAAAAAAAAAAAAAAAAAAGTCCAAACCCGATTTTTAAAAGCGTCAAACTAAAGGCCTAGTTTTATATAATTTCCACGAATTGAAACTAGATTCGAAACAATTTACAGAAGTTTACTAATTGCATATTTACTTTTACAGTTTTTTTATAATTATTTTATCATAAATTTTGTAACACAATGTGTTACACTTTATAAAAATTATGTTACACAATGTGTTACATTTTGTAAAATTGTGTAACCCATATTTTATCACCCCAATTTCCACCACCACCATCACCATGACTATTGCCACAACCATCACTTGTAACACGGTGTCACACACACACACACACACACACACACACATATATTATTCTCCACGAGAAGCATATGTTTTAAATGTCAATATTTCATAACGTTGATGCTCTATCTTCTAATTTGATATGTGTTGAAGAATATCATATTATCAAATCTCATGAAGAGTTGTTATTTAAATGAAAATATCATAAATACGAGCCTATTCCCAAAGAAAAGTGTAGATAACTTTTACACGTAGTGGTGTTGATACGTATATGATAAAAATACTCAAGATCTGCAATATATATGTTTCTTAATCTAGAATATGCCAATATGGACCTCCACAATATTATTATACCTTGATATCTCATTTTTTTCCCAGTTACAATGTTTGTTATGACTGTGAAAATAAATTATTTTTTCAACAAATTTTGCTGCATGAATGACTACGTTAAGCGAAAAAAAATTCACTTGGATAGTATTTTTCCCTGTTCAAACTCGTTACTGTCTTTTCTAATCACTAGTTTTGGGACTTTTGGTACGTGGAATGATGGTCAATTGTTTAAGTCCTCATTATCTTTCATGGAAGTCGTGAAATTATATATTGACTTGTATGGTATATAATTAAGCAACAACCTCCTTAAATTTTTTTACAATTTTTAGCTTACAGACTTCTGTTGGCCATTTTATTATTTAAAATATAAAAAATAAATTACATGTTCTTTAGGAAGAAAGAAGATGTCTATGAATTTCCAAATTGTTTGTGATATTTGGACCAAGTAATCTTCGAAATACATGAAGTTAACAAAGGCACATAATTTTCAAATTGAAATTTTTTAAGCAATCGTAGTCTCTTTTTATATATAGGAAATATATATGTCTAATATCTATTTTAAGTCGGCATGATCTTTTATACGATATGGGTGAGCCATTAATGCTTGTTTTTAATTTCGCTAGTGTTGGAATTTGGTTTAGAGAATAAAAATTTAATTAAGTATACAACTTAAAAAAGTGACTTTGAATCAATTTCGATCGAATATTCGGACTTGATCAAATAGTCAAATTATAAATATAAATAGACTAATTTGTTCTTCTCGTCAAGTAGATCGTCTTGATATATTTGAAACCTCAAAATCAGACCCAAATGAATGAGAAATTGCGATCCAAATTTGAAAAGAAAAGAGGAAAAAATGGCCGAATATTTGCCTAACTTCATCGCTCACCTAGCGCTCGAGTGACAGGCAAGTAAGGGAGGTTTTGTTGAACATGTGTCAATGTCGCTCGAGAAATAGTCAAGCGACATGTTAGCTATAACAAGCGATGCTTTCTTTCGTGAATGTTGTTGAGTATGAGGCATGACACTTCACTCACAATCTCTCCTCTTATATAAATAAGACCCTTTGAACGTCCATTATATATTTCACATTATTTTGCATTGAGCATTATATTAAAACTCTAGTAAAAAATTTAAAAAAAAAAAAAACACATTCCAAAACCATGTTCTTGTAGAGAAAATAATTCGTTCAACTTCGTTGTTGGCTTATAGTTTGAAGTGCTTCTACTATAAGGAAGTAAACTGTTGTATCTTGCGAGGCAATTGCTGTTATTCCGTTAGCAGCGTTGCGGGGGTAAATTTGTCTTAATAAAATAGTATTTTCACTTGTCTCGGATCATTTAATTCATTTCTTCTTCTTCTTCATCATATCTACTGATTATTACTTTGTTTAATTTCGTTTCTACGTTGTTAAACCTAGCATTTTTGTTATACACTTTCAAAACAAACTTTACTATATCACCAACGACTAGTTCATATTATTTGTTAGTGGACGCTAATTATATGTTGTTAAATAAATTCATTGTTTATTTGTATTATAATTATTTTGTTCTTTATTGATTATTAGTAAGTAATATTCGACAACAATTGGCTGCTAACCTATTATGAGTATCTATATGTCCAAACACGTTGTCATGAATCCCCGAAGAAGAAGAAAAGAAAAGAAAACTCAAAGATAATATTAATACAATTAAAGGCAACACTGCACTGAAGCAAAAAAGTTCAATAACTCTAACGGTCCGTTTGATTGAAAGGGTGGAAAATGAGTGGAAAGAAAATGAATTTCAAGGAAAATAATTGCCTAAAACTTTTTTTCCAGTGAATTGTTAATTAATCCCTTGTTTGGTACATATTAAAATTTCATTATCACTCTTCTATTCATTTTCAACCACACATTCTTCACAAAAATAATATTTTTCATCACATCAATAACTTTTACTTCTTTTTCAACCACACATTATCCATCAATCTACTATTCCAGAATACATTATTATAAAATAAGTGTGTTTGATTGGTATAATTTTCCACCCAGAAAATTTTAAAAATTTTGAATCTTTTTGTTCACGTTTGACTTTATTTTACATGAAAATTGTTTATTAAAGTTTTTTTTTTTTTTTTTTTTA
>CAIGRF010245341.1:35184-70574 GCA_903798235.1 Fraxinus ornus
TATATTTGATGTGCAACTTATCGCGACACCGCTTTTTATTCAAAATATGTACTTTCTAATGTACATTACAGGTGTGTTTGAGCCATATTATTTTGAAAAAATATATTCTTGAATAGTAAATTGATGGAGAATATGTGGTTGAAAAGGAATGAAAAGTTATTGATGTGATAAAAAATATTATTTTACTAAAAAATGTGTGATTGAAAATGAGTAAGAGAATGTAAATGAAAATTTTAATGTGTACCAAACGAGGGCGATGTCTCGCTTTTTGAACTAACTAGATACTAAATAGTAAATACTCACTCTCCCACTACCCTTTTTCTTCAAACCTTTTCTCCGCAATTAGTTGCAAGAAATAGAAAAAAACAAAAATAAAGCATTAAAATAAGACTGTCAAAACTACCTTAGATCTACTAGAAAACTACTTATATTGTCATTTCACTTCTTGATCCTCACATTCAAAGCCCAATCCCACCCCCAGTAAGCCTTGCAAAAGAAAAGATGAAATAAATTTCAATATGAAACCGGAATTATTAATCTTGTAAAGTGGTAATATCTCATGTATGTTCGGGAAGTGTTTATGAATAATTTAAACTATAAATAGATATAAGTTAATTATTGATAAATGAATAGTATTTGTAAATTTCTTGAAATGTGTGGAAACCTACCCATAATTTGATGCGCGCACACACGTATAATGTTTAATTTTACCAAATTCTATATGCATTGCCGAAATATTATGGGACTTCTTTCATCGAAATTGAAAGAAGATGATTGACGGTCCACAAACACGAAATGTTTTTAAAAAAAATTGTGGAAAAATCTCCATTTGACAAATTTGTAAATAAAAATAATACAAGGAATAATAATAATTGATCCATGGAATGTGTGGATAATAATGAATTGTCAAATATTTGATTGAAATTGATATTTAATTTTCACTGAATTTATAAATTGTAGGCAAAAGGTGATCATAGTCTACCAACCTAACATTTGTCCCATAAGGGAGAAAAAAAATAAATAAATAAATAAAAAATATCATTCTCACCAACTTCCCACATAAGAACCCAATTTCTTACAAATCTATACTAAGAATTCTTATAGGCAAAAACATTAAATGGTTGATTTAAAGTGAAGGACTAGGATCATGCCCACCTAATAGCTTCGATAAACCGTTTCCTTACATTGCAAAATTTCTCTGTCACGATGGCATGCGTTACGCCCTATAAACTTCAGCTACAATCTACCAACCCAAATCCTCCACATTTACCCAATTTCCATTCCAGTCCGATCATTAAGAGAAAGTCGCATTTGGGGGGCTTTAAATCAAAAAAAAGGAGGAATTTATCATGGGCAGATGGGGAGAATCAATATGTGAGGAAAGGATCTTGGTGCGTGAAGAATGATAGAAGGCAGCAGAGAGGTTGTGAGGTGGTGAAGTGCACGGCGGAGGGGATTGACAAGTGTCTGTTTGTGGGAAGTAGAGGAGAAGAAGGTGGTGGAGTCATGGTGGCGGAGAGGTTTAAGGTGGTGGCGTTAATGGCGGGGATCATGTGTTTGTGTAATGCAGATAGAGTTGTAATGTCTGTTGCCATTGTTCCACTTGCTGCCAAAAATGGATGGAGCAGCTCTTTTTTAGGCATTGTTCAGGTAAATTGAAATTTTCACCGTGATCTTTCATCAATTTTTTCGAAGAACATATTTTTACTCCATTCGTAGATTTTTAATGTTTTCTTGGGTTTGATTGGAATAAAATTAAGGTTGTCGCTTATGGGTCCGAATGAATTTTGGTTGTAGGTGGTGGTTGTAATGAAAAAGTCTTTGGTGGTTGTTGAGATGTGACGACTGGTATTTAATATTGACCGCTGCCTGCAATTGAAAGTAGAATTTTTACCAAACCTAACATACGACTACGAGCCTAATTTGGTAGTTTTTGATGTGGAGGCATAGGAATAGTGCCTTGCTGTGATATAAGGCAAGTGGCCTACGTACCAGGAGGGTTCGGAGTGGGGTGGCACATGTTCGTGCAAGTTTAGCCACCGTGAAATCTGGTGGTGGGAATAATGCCTATTTATCCATTGACTCTTGGGTTATAAAATTGTAATAGTTGATATTCTTCATGGACACACTATCCTTGTAAACATTTGTTATTTTTCAGTTACTAGTTTGGGTAATATGTTTGTCTGTGTTTGTCAAGATTCGCATTCACCTCGACTTTAGAGTAGGATCCACTTTAAGGAAACATGTAGATGGGGGTTGTATTCACCTCGACTTTACATACAAATGGTGGCAGCACTTTGTTCCGTAATAATTTTAGTTTCATGCTGAAACCAACATAACAGAACTGTATAGCTGTCAATGAGTTTACAGCTATTCCACACAGTTCAACATTACAGAACAGCATAGCTGTCAGTAAGGTTACAACTAATTATGCGCAAACAATAATACAAGAAGAATGTCTACGCACATTTTGTTGGAGATACAGAGATTACTATGATTATGTACTTGGTGATATGATCCATGAATTTGTTGAGGAATTATGCACATATCTTTAGATGACAGAATATTATGATAGATAATTTAGGCTTGTATTATAAACTAATCACTGCAAATGCATTTTAGGTTAGTCATATCATGTCATGTAAAAACTAAACGACAATACGTGGCTTTCTATTCTCAAGTTGCAGTATTTTACTAAAACACAAGTGACAGTAAACCTGTAAGAATAGCTGATAAAAGGCCTAGGTGAAACCAAGTAATGACCAGGTCCATTGCCTTGACGATTTTTTCGAGTGATTGACTAGGACTTTTGTGTACAATTTACTATATATATAATATATATTGACGGTAGTACATAAGCATATGTAAACAATGAGACGAACTTATGTGTAATTATGTAGAGTTTACTAAATGTATGTCAAATAATGAAAGTAGAATTTAGAAAAGTACAAAAATGAAAAAGGTAAGTGTAGTTGTCACTTGACTCTATATTGATAGTGATTCCTTTATATGCAACCCTCCATCTCCCTTTTTTCTCCAAAATGGTTGTTAAAAAGGTAGAAGCAGATACAGTTCATACACTTCTATTTGTACAGCTGTTTGTTTCTGCAAGAAATGGAAGCTCTATTTTTACATTATTATTATTAGTCTTTGTAGATAGCAAGTGTAATATTTTGATGAATACATGAAATTAATAATTGTTTGACAGCATAACCTTTGGAAGTGCTAAACTGCTGGCAATAATGGACAGATAATCTGCCTCTCTCTTTCTTAATGAAAACAGACGAAACACTTTAGGTTGCAGATGAAACTCATGCTATGCTTCTTATCCTTTTCTAACTCAGTTGGATCGATTAAGTATTTTTCTGATGATGAGGTGCTATTGCTTCATGCAGTCATCCTTTCTATGGGGATATATATTTTCCTCAGTTATTGGAGGAGCCTTGGTGGACAAATATGGAGGAAAACGAGTTATTGCGTGGGGTGCAGCTCTCTGGTCTCTGGCTACACTCCTTACTCCATGGGCTGCGAATCACTCCACAGGCAGCCTATTGGCTGTCCGTGCTTTTTTTGGACTAGCCGAAGGAGTTGCTCTACCTTCCATGAACACCCTTTTATCAAGGTAATATTTCTTCACCGTTAACTTACTCATACTGAATTGGTCATTCCATTGGTTGAAGAAGAAGAAAAAGAGGAGCTTTTTCTCTTTATTTCCCTGTATCCAATTCTATGGATCATTTGGGTCCCCGATAACTATAAAAGAAACTTTCTTGTTCACTGAGATAAAGAGGGGTGAATTTGTGCTCAACACTGAAAATCCATTAACAGTAATTCTATTCTTGTATGTCTTCCTTCTATTAGGTGGTTTCCAAGCCATGAAAGAGCTACTGCTGTTGGAATAGCTATGGGCGGGTTCCATCTTGGAAATGTTGTGGGATTAATCTTAACTCCTCTGCTAATGTCATCAATTGGAATTTCTGGCCCTTTCATTCTCTTCTCGTCTCTTGGATTTCTCTGGTTAACGACGTGGTCATATCAAGTGACGAATAATCCACTGGAGAGCAATTCTATAAGTAAATCCGAGTTGCGTTTAATCCAAGCCGGGAAATCTGACTCTCAAGTCATCAAGGGAAAGCTTCCACCTTTACGCCTCCTCTTATCAAAATTGCCTACGTGGGCAATTATCTTTGCTAATATCACTAACAACTGGGTTAGGTTTCTATTCTCACTTTTGATTTTCCAATTCTGAAATAAAGTAAATATTAGTTCTCATGCTATTGATTATTGTTTTCCCATTGAACTAAGATTAGTGTGTTCATAAATGCAGGGATACTTTGTTCTTCTATCATGGATGCCTGTTTATTTTAAAACTGTGAGTGATCATTTTCCTTCTAGATTTGCCCTTCAACGTGTTCAGAATTTTCCATATACTGACTAATAAAAAGGAAGGAAAAAAGTCTCGGATGTCGAGAAAACTCAAGAAAATAAAAATTTTAAAGTAGTGTCTTCTACACTTACATTTCAGCAATCCTAACTACCTGTAATACAACATTCTACTGCTAATATAAATCTTCAATGCTGACATGTTAGGTGTTCGATGTAAATTTGAAGCAAGCAGCTTGGTTCAGTGCACTTCCTTGGGGAACAATGGCAATCTCAGGCTACATTGCAGGGGCAACATCTGATTACTTGATCAAATCAGGGTACTCTATTACATCAGCAAGGAAAATGATGCAGGTAAACTTAGTTTTGGGATCTCATCAAAGCATTAATGAATAAGAATTCCTAATACTCGAGAGTCGAGACATTCTAGTAAAACAGAACTGTCGTTCCTTTGAGACTAGTATCAGATATTACTATGCTTAGTTGTTACCACAATATAGTGGAAATTTCACATTGTAAAATGAAACAAATAAATATTTTAGCACAAAATCATCACGATCATATAATGCTCAAACTCGTGAAACACCAAGATTCATTACAAGTTCGAAACATAAGATCATATCTCAGAAGGCAAAAATGAAAATCTTGGATTCAAACCTTCACCTTTTTCAGTACTAACCCCTGAAAATTCCCCCCAAAAGAAGAGTAGATAAACGAAAGAAATGATGAACTGGAGTTGTTATTTCCTGAAGTAGAAATCATGTCTGTAATAAAAGTAATCCAAACTAACAAAGTTTACATATACAACTCACCATTAGTCGATAAAAATATTTTTTCACCGGAAAACATGTGGAAATTCCATTCTAACATCTGCTTCGTGATATGACAGTCAATAGGTTTCATTGGCCCGGGGTTGGCACTGCTCTGTTTGAACTATGCTAGATCGCCTGCAGTTGCATCTATATTCATGACAGTTGCCCTGAGTTTGAGCTCTTTCAGCCAAGCTGGCTTTTTACTAAATATGCAAGTAAGATTTATATGTTGAATTTTAGCTAAAAATATTAATCTAGAATTATTTCCTTCTTCAGCAACAAGTAGCAGAATGTGTTGCCCAAATCAACTTATATGTTTTGATTATTTGATCAGGATATTGCACCAGAGTATGCAGGATTTGTTCACGGTTCGTTCTTAAATTCACTCCAAATTTGTCTGTCTTGTTTTTCTTGTAATTCTCTAATGTTGTTTTTATTGGAAAACTTTTGAACCAGGGATTTCAAATTCTGCCGGGACATTGGCAGCAATAATCAGCACAATCGGGACAGGATTCTTCGTACAGTGGCTAGGATCTTTTCAAGCATTCTTAACTCTCACGTCATGTCTCTACTTCGCAGCAACCATTTTTTGGAATCTCTATGCTACTGGGGAGAGAGTATTCTAGACAGAGGTATACATATATTGAGAAGTATTCAAATGTATAATCAAGCTTAGATTAAAAGTCTTGAAGAAAGAGAACACATTCAATTTTAATTTTGTTTTTGGGCTTTCAAATGAAAATGATAAAAGGATCAAATGAATTATAGGCACCTTAACGCAATTGTATGACTGATCTGAAAGATGAAATATTTAGGGTTGTGCCTCTTGTACATCAATGGGTACATCAAGGTGTCCATAATGGACACCTTGCGCCCCCCTATTGGATGGAGTGCCGGTCCCATTGATGTACAACCATCATTTTCCAAATATTTATTACTCTTGTTGATATATTTTTGTTCAGTATGATTCTTGTTTAGCTCATTAGCAGTTAGCTACTATTCACTACCCTGTGCTTTTGTTCGAAATGATAATATTCATCATTAGTAGACATCATCAGCGGTTTAGGTGGCAATGACTCCGTAATTCATTGTCTATTGTAGAATTCAGCTTGTAGTCTGGAAGAGTTTGTGTAATAATTTTGTTGATTTGGATTTATACTTGTTAAGTCAAAAAGTACGGAATAATGTAGTCTACTCTTCTTTCGGGTGTGTTTGAGTCACATTATTTTGGAAGAATATATTCTGAAATAATAAATTGATGAAAAATGTGTTGTTGAAAAAGAAGGAAAAGTTATTGATGTAATGGAAAATATTGTTTTATTGAAGATTGTGTGGTTGCAAATGAGTAGAAGAATTAGAATAAAAATTTTAATGTGTGTCAAACATATATATATTTATTTTTTATTTTTTTATTTTTTTTTAACCGTGGATGTCCGGGCCAGCTTGTGCGCACCTCGACTAATCCCACGGGGTCCTGAAATTTATGATCGGATACTCACCTCAATGGCCCTGAGGGCAATTCAATATTATATATATCAAACATGCTTGAAAGTAAAGGACTACATATAAACATGTCAAAGTTTAAATTCACCAACATCAGCATTAGTGATTATTGAAATTCTGACCCTATTTGGTTTTGCTAAAAATAAGATTTTTAGTAAATTTTGATAAAAAAAATTTAATGAAATGCGTGGTTAAAATGTTGATAAAAAACTTAAGGATCCCATGAAATGTGATATTATAATTAGTTGTTGACTTTGACTTATATTTTTATCAACTTTTTGAGTTAAACCAAACAGGGAAAAATGTCTCGATCTTATTCATTCTATAATCTACATTTAATCTCAATCATTCAAGACAATGCTACTGTTCATCAATCTGATCTTATGGATTCACTTCAAACTTGCTGTGTCTTTGTAGATTTACAAGACAGTTTATGCTGGAATTTCAATCTTGCTCTTTTCTTTTACTAATCCTTGGATGTGTACTTACAGCTAATACATATTTGGATTTAAAATATATTTATTTATTTATTTTGATGAAGTTATTCCGAATGCAGTTTCTACTAGAAACTCAATCTTGGTCATTAACATTTTAGATTTAGGCAGAAACGGTCCATTTGACAGGGCTAACACGACTTGGTTTTGAAAGGATAATAGTGCATTGCCTGTTTACTCATAGTCTCGTAGCTTTCATGCCCCCAAAGAAGTAAAGCCAGTTGAAATATTTCAGATTTTTAACAATGCTCTTCTGTTATTCTTGGAACTCATATATTTAATTTATACAACTATATGTTTCTTTATCTGCTTAAAAAAAAAAGGTCAGTTACCATAACTCCAGAGCAACATAATATCTAAAAAATGTAAAGTCTGTAGGTTTAGTCTAAGAAGGAAAATCAATCTGAATAAAGCATAACTTATGAGCCACCGTAACGTTTTTTGTGAATTCAAAACCTCGGCGCTCCTGAAGATACTGGTACTCAGGTACTGGAAAAAACTGTAAGGTTGAAGAAAGTTCTCCCAATCCGAAGCATGCTCAACAGATTTATCCACGGCCATCTTCCTTTTATAAGAATCTCATCTGTGAACAATTCGTCACCAAATCATACTCAACAAAGACATTGAGAAATGACAAAATTTTATGCACTTACATTCAGACAAAGCTGCGGTTTGCTTCTGTATTGACTTCTACTGGCGATCCATCATGCTTCAACTTGTCATCTTCTACATTTTGTTTTACCAAACTTCCGTCTGATCCTACAGAAGATTTGGTGGCTTCAAGTATCTCAGCCTGCAGCTTCTCGTACTTCTCTTTCAGTTCAGGGGAACTTACAGCCTCAGCAACAGCCTGCTTGATTTCTGCCTCCAAAGCCTGAATCTTATTTTTTGACTCAGCATCGGGTGCGTTTCCAGCATTTGCCACTTCCATCTTTAGCAGATCAATTTTGTCTTTCAAACTTGAGGAATTGATAACATCTTCTATAATCATATCAGTTTCTTCATTGAGTGCATCTAGTTTTGCCTTCGCTTCTAGGGCTGAACGTGGATACACTTGCAAACCCATAGATTCAAGAATAGCTTTAAATTCTGAATCTAACTCTTTGCTCAACTGCACAAATTTTTCCTTTAGATCTTGGTTTAAATTAACTACTTCGGACACCCCTGATTTTGCAATTTCACCCTTTACTGTCTCAATCTTTTGTTTTAAATCAGGCCGATCCATGACTTCTTTGAATCTCTTATCAATTTCCACTTTCAGTTTGTCAGTGTTGGTGCTCTTTTCTGACATATTCTGAGCTTTGGATAATTCCTTCAACATATCAAGCTTATATTTCAGGCTGGAGTAGTTAGGAGCTGTGGAAAGATTCTTGTTAAATTCATCATTCAACTGTTCAATCTTTTCCTTTAATGCTGGTGTGAGCTGGTCTTTTAAATTCCTTGCTTTTGCAACTTCTTCGTGCAACATTACAATTTTGTCCTCCAAACCTACAGCTTTTACAGCTTCTTCATACTCGTAATCAATCTCTCTTTTCAACTTCTCAATCATCTCATTGAGACCTGGCTCTGGATGATCTGCAGACACTTTACCAGCTTTCTGAATCTGCTGTTTCAGTTTTTGAACCTCACCCCTCAACTCCTCTTCTGAAGTCTTAGACACAACTATGGCTTCTTCTTTCTTTTTCATATTGACCTTCTTCTTTGGATCTATTGGAATTCCCTCTTGAAATCCACCAAGTTTACGGAACTTTTGAGCCCTATGTTTTAGCAGTTTTTCTGTGTCCATTTTTACAAGTTCCTGCAGAAATCAGACATGGCTTAGGCTTCTGATAAACACGTGCACAGTATTATGGGAAAAGAAGTAGGTGCCACTCACATCCATTGATTCAACAATTGCAGTTTTTATCTGTTGTGAGGTCCAATATGAATCGGCATGCGCACCGCCCAGAGGTTCCTAAAATGAATCATAAATTCCAATTATTAATCATAAAAAGGTAGTTTAAGTTTGGAGATGACATTGAAATACAATATTCTACAGAAGAAGCAATGCTATAAGGTATAAAATGCATATAATATTCTTCTCGGATTTAAAAAAAAAATCCTCAGGAATCTCCAGTAATGTACTACTGAACTTGAACAAATTACATTTCATGCTCAAAGCACATATAACCATTTAGAAATGTTCTCACTTAAAAATGAAGTATTACAGTTTAGGGTCACGAACAAAGAAAGAATATTCAGATAATGAGGTAGAGATGTGGTAAATGAGATAAAATGAATAAAATGATGAAAGAATATTACAGGGATAATGCCGTCAGCAACTTCTAGCTTGCACAGTTCTTTAGCTGTTATCTTTAGCTTCTCAGCTGCCTGGAACGAGAGGGAAGTATATTGAGTTACAACAATTTCATCTCTTCAAGACAAAAAGTAACAGATCAGAAATCGTCAAACCACCTTTGGAGAAGCTTTAGCACTCTTCCACAAGATTGCTGCACATGCCTCTGGGCTGTACCATGGAAAGGAATCCGAATAAGAAGTTGACAAGTAAAACAATGAAATTACATTATTTATTTTGAAGGAAACAAAATTTTGCGAGAGTTTGAGAATTTTATGATTGAGCAGGTTTCACATACTATGTATCAATTAATATTCAGCTAGAGTAAAGAGGTAAATCCCATTAATAATAAATCCACACGGTTAACATAAAAATGTGTATACAGATCTGCCCGTAAGATTATTTGTCATTTGCCTTTGTGGGTAAATGGGTAACATAATAATGATATATTTAAAAGTATTACTAAAATTTACTCACCATTGTCACTCATTAATACCTTTTGGTTTTAGCATGTACATGAGAAGGTAACAGCTCAATGATCAAACTAGGTGGAATAGATATCATTATGTGAGAAGTAGATAGTTAAAAAGATTATTGATAATACAACAGTACTACAAGCTATCCATTCTTTTTCCAGATTGGAACTCTTAAAAGAAGTCTATGAGAAGGGCTTTAGGCTTTAGCATCATATTTTATGAATATCAGAGCTGTTGGCTACGTGTAAGGTAGAATTGTGGTTGCAAAAACATAAGAAATCAAAGTATTCTGGCCATCTTTCATCAAAATGTGCATTCTAATACACAATGACACTTGCATGAAATAGGATATCACACAGCCTCATTGGTGAAGGAGGATCAGTACTCGTGAAGCCCCTGAAGGGGAACCGCAGATAAAAGTAATCTTGAGATGCCTAACGTTGAAAAGGATGATAAAGTGACAATGCACTTGCATTAAAATTCGTTCAGGAAACAATGAAATAGTGGATGTTATGAGTCTGTGTGCAGCATTAAATGATGATACAAACAAGACTTCTCAATGACGTAGTTGAAAGGAATTTTTTGTCAATAAAGGAACCAACCATAAGTGCAATTAAGGATTAAGAAATCCATGATCATCCAAAAGGTATGTAAACAATCAGCATAACAAACAAGCACCTTGAACAATGTAATACTAGAGTAATAATTCTAATTGCCAATGTAAAAGCACCTGGCAACATAGAAGACTGCATTTTCAAGCATTAATAGTTTGTTGGCACAACCAATAGCCAGAGCTCCACCAGAGCCACCTTCTCCCATTACAATTGAGACAATTGGTACTTTCAGACCAAACATAGTCCTTAAGTTGTGAGCTATTGCTTCCCCCTACATACAGTGAAACAAATGATTAACTTGCACATTCCAGTCACTCAGGAGGATTCCACCATTGCTATACACATACTTGGCCAAGTTCCTCGGATTTAAGGTCAGCATATGCCCCCGGAGTGTCAATGAAAGTAATAATTGGAAATCCATGGTGATCTGCATAGTACATCATGCGTAGTGCCTTCCGATAACTATTGGAAACAAAACACGCAGTTTAGCACGGGACAAATGCATTTTCTCATTTTACAGCTTAACACATTGTGGCGAAATGGAAGTTTCCATATCAACAAATGCATGAATGCACCTGTCTCAAATAGTTATTCCTAAGCAACTAGGGCATAAGGGGTGTTTTTCAATATGTACAACTTCTAGAATTTAAAATACAACAACCAACTTGTTTCCTAAATGTATACCCATGGGGAGTAGGCATCCCAAAGTTGCGCTGAATATTCTCCTTTGTATTTCGTCCCTTCTGATGGCCAATGAACATGTAACTCCTACCATTAATTGTACCAAGACCAGTGACCACAGCAGGATCATCATATCCAGCTCTATCACCATGGAGCTCAACAAACTGGACAGTTGGAAATGACAAGGTTTGTTATGATATGAAGATCTCTCATCCCATCATAAGTGGTTTTCTACTAATAATAAATTATTGTTTACCTGATTACAAATGATGAGTATATGGGAATGTAGAAGGTAAAAACTAAAATTTTAAAGAGCTAAAATTGCAAATTGAATGTCAGACTAGAGAAGCTCCCAGACCTTCTCAGTAATATTGAAGACATGATCAAGAAACGTTGGCCTATTAGGATGCCGTGCAATGTTCACACGCTGTATAGGAGTCAAATGCGTGTACAGATCTTTCAGTGCCTGAAAACGAATGAATAGATATGTAAAATCAAATTTTCAGACATGATAATATGAAAATTGAAGTTACAACTTGCATTTGTAAGTTTTGCCTTCAAATTATGAAGATTGTATTGAAATAGCAGAAGTCAGTAGGTAGCAACTATTGTGCTCATGAAAGAAAAGTAAGATGTGAATGTAATTTGGTTGCATGTATGATTGGCTAAACCTGTTGATATTTATTCTCTAGAGAAATTATTTGATCACTGAAGTCCAGCCCAGTTTCGTTTGCCATTTTTTGCACCTGTAATTATAAAAAGAAAAAAAAAATTATTCTGTACCAACAAGTTTCCATAAACAAAACACATACTCAAGTTTAAATGGTTCTTACATCAACAATTTTCTTCTGCAGATCCATAAGAGGCTTTTCAAAATCCAAGGTCACTGGCTTCGGCTTCTCTTTCAAAGGCTTGAAAGGTGAGAGATGGCTGAGGACTCCACCCTTCACATTCAGATCAGGATCCTCTGGCCATGGATATTCGTGCTTTTTCACTTTCCTAACCTTTGCAGAGATAGCAAAGTCTCTCCGTTTTGCTCCTAGTTGGGCCTTTCCAAGTGCTTTTAGGGGTACACCACAAACAGAATTACTAGAACTCTTAAGAAGATCTGAAGCAGAGGGTTTGGAAGCCAAATTTCCAGTGAATGACACTGGAGATTGGGTCATTGAAGCCATTTTTCCACTTGTGCAAGCGGATTACTCCGTGTAGTGAATCCTTTTTCAGCCAACAATAGGAAATGATTTAATGAGTAATTGAATCACCAAACAGAAAAATCAAAGAGAGAAAAGGAAGAAGCATTAAAGGAAATTGAGCATTAAAGTTCAGAAAATGAATCTTTTAGTAGCTGAGGCAAGTAGTAAGCATATATTACATATTGGAGGCAGAAATAACGTTAAACACTAAAGAGAATATATCAGTTATCTGCTTCCTATTGAATGTATCTAAAAAATCAAGCCAAAATTATTAAATTAATAAACAGAGATATTGGACATACAATGAAGCAAAGTGTGAAGCATAAACCTCTGAAGTTGGGACCAAAAGATGAGTGAAAAGTAAAATATCAGATTATACAAGGATTGCTTTTACTCAGGAATAGCATAACAAAACAACAGTTATGACTCAATTCATAAAATGGTATCTCTTCTTTAACAAACAAACTGACAACGAATACAATACATCGCCAACTATGGTCCAAATTTTAGCTCAACTACTGATTAATATACTTTTGGATAACCTTCACTAATGGAGTTGAATAGATAGGAAAATTTCATAAGCATAGTGCACATTCACTTTCCAGTTTCTAATATTTTATAAGATGTTTCAGCCATCAAACAGAGCAACCAACAGAACGGGACCAGCTGTCGCCATGCAGGAGAGGTAAAAACTTCAATTATTACCCCCAAGAAACAAACAGAGAACTTAATGCAGTAATCAAATATACAAAAGATCAATGAACTTTATAAAATCATGTAGTGAAAACAAAAACAGAAATGAACGGTATACACACCTCCAAAGAAACGGGAGAAAGAAATGACTCGATATAGCTTGATTTTTCATTAATAAGGATCATAGTTTTAGTCAGACAACATTAGATATTACAGTGTACGCGAAATAATGATAATAACAGGACTATTTAGCTAATTCAACCAAGCAGTGCACACCTCTAATTAGGAAAGATTAAAAGCATAATTCCTCAAATTAAATTCAGATTCCAATTAACAAACCGAAGGTATTCATACATCCAGCACACTAATCCGATTCTCAAAAGTATAACACACCTGCAATCAAAGACGAATCGGAGATATTCAAATCGGAACGAGAGATCTGGATACTCAATTCAAGGAGTTGAAGAGTGCGTGGTGTGAGAGAGAGAGATTATGAAGGAAGAAGTGTGAGAAGTAGCATCGAGAAGATCGTCAGAGAGTGTGTAGCTTGTTTGTAAGTTCAAACTACTTGTAATATTATATTTCGATACTCTCTATGCTACAGATGAAAGAGAAACCTAACTCTCTCCAGTGTTTAATGAGTTTGAGCCAGCCAACCTTTTTTGGTTTCGCCGTTAAACAAAAACGGGTCCGGACTTGTCAACCCTGATCCGGGAATGATTGTCACGCTATAGTTTACCTCCTGCGCACGTGTCATGCTCGATGGATTTTGTGCTTATCTTCCTAGGCTCCACGTCCACACTACCTTGTCTTATTAATCCATTCTTTCTTTCTTTTTCGGATCATGCTACGTATACATCATACTTTACATGATATTATGTAATATTTTATCATTGAATAGTTTAAAACACAATCATCTCTTCCATCCAATCACTTCCCGCCACATATCTTTCTGGCATTGTTTCTGGACGTTTTCTTCTATATTAATCACTCTTTTTTTTTTCCGATAAACACAAAGAATCTCGCTAACGTGTACTGATGCACATAAAAGTTTACATAGGAGATTATATAATAGTATTTGTCATTTTAAAATACAATCAACTTTTTCATTCAATTTTTTCCATATATATCATTTTATGAAATATTTTCATGTACAAGTAGCATAATCCAAATGCAGATACATATAAATATTTTTTTATATATAAGATATTATTTTTTGTGATGATGATTTGAATCGCTTCGTTTCTAAAATCGTAAAGAAAATTACAGTAATTAAGTCCTTGTTTAGTATAAATTATCAGATTTTAATTTAAGTCAAAATCAACAACTAATTTTACCACATATTTTATAGGACCCACAACTTTTCAACTACACATTTCATCAACTTTTATATAAAACTATTAAAATTTGATTTTAATCACTATCATTATCATACAAGGGCTTAGTCTACATTTTGGCTAACAAAAAATAATTTCATTTTTTTATCATTGCTTAAATCAATTGAAATCGACTTGATGCGTGATTAATAAAAAATAAATAAAAGCAAGGATTTTCCTCCCAAATGTCTCATTCGCTTGTAGAAATAATTTTTATCTACTAAAATTGTAAAAAAATAAAAAATAAAATGATAATATCGATAATTTTAACATGTTTATAAACACTTACCAAATATATATTAACGAAGTAAAATGTAGTAGTTTTGGAGGAGATTCTCCATTGGATTTTGTTTTTTTGTATTAAAGGATTGTATAATATGATGTGGAGAAAAAAAAATTGATAAAAAAGTTGACTGTATTTTAAACTGACAAATGATAAAGTGTAACAAAATCCTTTTCATTTGTTGTAAAAAAAAAAAAAAAGTTTTGCTACTGGTTCACGGGGATTGACACCCTGGTGTACAGTCCCCTCATGTACAATAGGGAGTGGACGTCCAATAAAAAATTCGTGGACCCCCATTCTGAGGAGGTTTGTACACCGAAGTGTCACAAGTAATAAAACCCAAAAAATGGAGCTATTTTGACATCCATTTTTTACGTCTTGGTTGACATCCAATAATGTGTAAGAAATTTGATCATTGATTTGAACAAGTGTTATTTCAATAAATGATAAATTGTCAACCACATCATGAAATGTCAACCAAGATGCCAACAAAAAGGTCAGTGTAGCAAAATTGAAAAGAGTGAGACTACAGTTACAACTATTAGGGGGGACCTCTAATTAGGGTAATCATTGATTACCCTAATTAGAGGGGGCTGTAAATTTTACAGCCCCTAATGGCTGTACAAACAAGTTTTTTCAATTGAAAAATGATTAGGTAGTAATAGATGACAGTCATAAGTTGTCACAACATTTATAGTTGACATTATGAAACTCCAATTATTTAATCTCTATAATTTACAAGAGAGTCTAATATTTTTTTGGAAAATCAATAACACAGAACAAATTCACTAGATCTTAACCTCCTTGGGTAAATTTTTTATTTTATTTTTTTCTAATGTCGTTTGGTTAATAGATTTGTAAAGTAGATATATAATATGGATAATTGCAGCAGCGATACCAAACATTTAATTTAATAACAGATTTTGTCCAAACCTTTCATTTGTGTCACCCACGGTATAAAACCTTTCAAAATGTCGCAGTTGAAATTTAAATGGATGATTTCTGTTAGTTTGACCGTTTGTTGACCAAATAATTGACCCTGACAATAATTTTGACTAATTTTAAAAGGTTAAAATGACAACTTTACAATTTTTATAATAAAATAACTAAAATCAAATAATTAAAATTAAAAACTAAGACAAGATACAGATGAGGATTCACTGAAAAGTGGACTTCATTGGGCTTGCGGACCTGACCAAGCTAATTGCAGAACTATTCAACAAGGGCAGCCTTGCTAATTACCCAATACTTTGCAAATCATGCTTCTTATGCTTACAAAGGTTACAATCAAGAAGGCGGAAAAGAGTTTTTAATTTTTGTTATTTTAGTATAAAAATGTAAGATTATCATTTTAACATTTTAAAATTAGGCAAAATTATCGTCAAAGTCAATTATTTGGTCAATTAACGGTCAAATTAACATAAATCATCTATTTTGACTTCAACTGCTACATTTTGAAATGTTTTGTATAGTGGTTAGCGCAAATAAAAGATTTGGACAAATTCTATTATTAAATGAAAAATTTGATACTGCTGCTGTAATTATCCCAAAATAATATATGAAATTCTGAAAATTTACTCATTTTAAGAAGAGATATGCTATGAGAGTATGAGTACAGAATCCAACAGAAAATCTCTCTAGTGATTGGCATCTGCCTGTTGATTTTTCCTCTACTTGACTTTTTGTTTTAAGAATCTGCTTAATTGGCAAGCTTACAGTTGGAAGAGTAAACAAGAAACCACACCAACCTTCCACCGCCCGCGGACCCTATTTGCTACTTTATTATCTAGATTTGAAAAAGAAAAAGCATTTTCAAGCTTTTAAGCTGTAACTTGAGAATCGCTTACCCCACATGTCAACGAAAACCCCACACAAACAGTGGTACAGTTACTGAATTACAAGCCCAATGGTGTATTCATAGCTTTACAGAACAAACCGATCTTTACTTCCTTGCAAAGTATAGAAAGATAAATTATTTTCCAACCATAGAATTAAACAGGTTTGTGGGTTCTGTTTGTTTCCGAGTTCTTGAAAAATGGGTTCATCAGATCGTTTGTTTTCCAGGCAGAGAACTGTTCATCAAATCCTTGGAGGAGGACTTGGTAAGACGCATCTGAAATGCTCATTTCTCAATCTAGTTTTTTCACTTCATCAATGTAATCTGTGTATTTACTGAATCATAATTCTTATATACCTGGTTTGTCAGTCATCTCTTCGAAATAAAAATTTGAGTTTTTTCGGCCCGCTCAACACAAAATTCTTCATAAATTGGTGGCGGGATGCGTTGGATTTTGATATCGCGTTGCACAAGAAGTAAAGAATCATTCTTTATTTTCAATGGTCTAATGACTTGTGAAATAAAAAACCTTAATGATTTAGGAAAAATTGGTAATGCCAGTAACATTAGTAATAATAAATTCAATTTCTGAGGCTGTTGAATTGATACAGCTGCAGATGTGATGCTCTGGAGGCAAAAAAATCTGACAGCAGGAATTTTAGTGGTGACTTTGGCAGCTTGGGTGGTGTTTGAGATATCTGGTTATACACTGCTTTCATTATCCTCAAGTGTGTTCTTACTCCTCTTCACCATTCTTTTTCTTTGGGCAAAATCAGCAGCAATTTTAAGCAGGTTACATATCGTTTCCGGATTCTATTTTCCTATATAAACTTGTTTTGATGTTGATTGATAATATATATAGATTGTGTGCACACTTTTCTCCTCCATCGCGAACTTTGAAGACTTGGAAGGGTACATTGGTTCAGAGAGTATTATATGCTTGTACTACATAAGAGAATTTTTTAGAGGGCCATTTTCTTTGTGAGAGACAGACACTCAGATCCCAATATGTGATCTTCTTACTCATAGTGGAAACCTGCAGCGATGAATGTATTTATTTTATTTTATTTTATTTTAACTAAGTTCTAGCTACAATTCTAGGCCTAAGCACATTCGAACTGGAATAACCTGGGCAAGGACAATTTGGCAAAGAAAAGCTCCTCAAATAAAGGACAGAATTTAGACATATAGATCAAACTAAAAATCTTAAGCATAACAAAGTTCTAACTATTAGACAGGTGATACATTTTTTAATATCTAGTTTTCGACAAACTGTTGTTCTGCTTGTTTGATTATTCAGTAAATGATTTGAAGCAGACCTTCTCCACCTATACCACATTTGCATATCTCAGAAGAAGTCATAAATGAAGCAGCAACGCTCATTCGCTATCACATAAATGCCTTGCTATCCATTTTTGAGGATATTGCTCTTGGTCGGGACTCGGAAATGTTCATAAAAGTGGCTCTAAGTCTTTTGCTGATATCTGTAATTGGGAGTGTCACTGATTTCCTCACATTGGGCTACACCAGTAAGTTTCATGGTCTCGTGATTTCAATTTAAGATATCAAAGCCCTCCCTCTGTATCATGTTTTATACGCAATATTAGATCACATTGGACGGTACAAGTTTTTATACATGTAATGTTTCTTAAATTTCTCGTGTTCTAGGCAAATATGCAATTCCCTTTTCATTAGCCATTTTCTTCCTTGTATTGTGGCAGGCCTGTTTATTGTTCTTACAGTTCCGGCACTCTATGAAAGATATGAAGACTGTATTGACATATATGCTCTAAAGAGCTACAGAAAACTTCAACTGTTGTACATAAGATTTGATGCAGTGTGTATCAGCAAGGTTCGGAAATGGATTTTGGAGGCAAAGAAGTTTAGATGATGATACATTTTCTTTGTTTCCATATTCTTTTCTTTTTTGGCTCACACATTTTCTCGTTTTGTCGATTTTGTAAACACAATATCTTCATTTTATGTTAGCCCCATAGAAGGTGAAAACAAGAAACAGTATCGCTCTCGACTACATAAACTATCAATTAGTTTCTATTTTTCATAACCAAGAACAAAACAATCTATGAGAAGGAACAGATTCAATCAAGATAGTTTCACTTCCGATTTGGGATTTCGTCTGACTCATAGGACTCGTAGGATCATTTGGATGAAATGAAAGGGGGGTTCATGCTTGTGTATTGAAAGTAACATGTTCTCTCATCCTCGATTGCAGGAAGAGACGAAGATAGAAACCCGTTTTAGAGAGAAAAAGAGGGTTTTCCCCCCGAACCTAGGGAGTAGAATGAATGAAAGCCACTTGGGGGAAGTTGAAATCCGGATGTCACATTTCCCGGGATCAAACTTGTCAAATTCACTAAACAACATAACAATTTATTTTAAGCATATGAGGGAGAGTTCTTGTTCTGATATTGAAAAAATTAAGGAAAAACAGAAAAGTTTCTGTTTCCGTAAAATAACACTCATTACTCTAGCAAGTTAGCATTATTAATTGCAAAAAAAAAAAAAAAAAAATGGCAGCTGAAGATAAATTATTTCAGCCATATGGAGTCTTAACAGCTGCAGATTATGTTTAGTATAACGAGGCATTCAGAAAAGGCCATGTGCTCTGTTCTTTCTGCTTTTATGATGACTCTAAACTTCTAACAAACTTCTTAGCCTGCGTCAACATGTTTAATGTTGGTGAAAGAGCACAATGAAATCGAAAATTTTGTTTTTTGAAGGAAGATTACAGCATATTCATACCTGCTCCAGCGTTAGAAACATTATCACATTCCAAGATCCTAGCCTTCCAAAGTTGGGAATAAAGCCTTTATAGAAGGCTAAAGGTCCCTGCATAGCAGGAGATTCAACAATTTAAATGCATCTCAAATCTGTGCAAAATAGCGGATACACAGAATTCCATCGGTTGTTCATAAAGTGTGCGTATGAACAAGTTCAAGCGATTTTTTTCTTTTGTTAGTCTATCTGTCATCAGATACCTTTAAAATGCAAAACAAACCTCTCCTATTCAACAGAAACAATTCCAAAATGCAGATTTGAGCATGCAGGAGTATGAAAGAGGAGAGCCGAGTGTGAGAGAACAACACAGATTGGTAATTTTAGAAAGTCAAAATGATATAAGAAAATATTAATATAAAAGAAAAAAGATCAATTTCAAACAAGTTGCAAGAGTGATAATCATTAACCAAGTTGGCTTCTAATAATAAGTTTTGCCTTGTTTGCAAATTATAGTTACTTGCTTGGCTTGACCAAATAGGGTGACCCCATTTCCAGTGTTTGGTGGAAGAAAGAGTGCAGTGTAAGCAGGTCAGTATCGGGAAGCAGTGAAGGAACCAGAGATAGAATTTAGGAATGCAGTCACGTGCCTTACAACATTAGGGCTTCTAGACTGGCAGGTAGGAATTAAGAAGCCGAGAGCAGCAAAGATAGCAATCCCAGCAAAGGAAGAAGCGATCGAGTTGTCCGAATTAAAACCGATCCGCTAAGGCCCGAAAAATGGGTCTCAAAGAAAGTAAAGGCCATCCAACCCCTGTTCCCTTCGACTCAGAAAGAAACGGGGAATCCATGTGAAGCATTGGAGGGCGGCCGAAACTTGAATGATACCTTACTTAATCCGGCTCACCCAATGGATCCATCTCTTTTTTGCGTGCTCTCTCGCTTCTGTCATTAAAGGCGGACATCGGTTTAAGCTCCGGTAGATCATCTCATTGGCTAGCTAGTTCATATGGAATAGGTCTCTGGCTTGCTCTTCCAAATCCAATTTTTGGCCTGCGGTAATGTAATCAGGATTTCATCTCCTCTGCAACCTTCTCTCTCTTATAAAGAATGAGGGATCGAACCCTAACTTTCTTCCGTCCCCCTCCCCTGGCCCTTTCGACCTTCTATTTCAAAACCTAGTGAATAGAGATTTTTCATTCCAAGCTAGCTTGCCAGTCATGAGTTGAAATCGAAATATCTGCAAGATCGGGGTCACAATTTGTATCGATTAAAGAAATTGTTGGAATTCCCAAAGTGATACACTCTCGCAGGGCCGTATATTCTTCGTGCTGATCAACGATGATTACAATATCGNAATAAACAACATCAAACAGGCCCTGAATGATATCAGGAGGACATGTTCCGAGGAAGTCTCGAGATTCATCCACCTTAAAAGGGATATTTTGGATACATTTTGTACAATAAAGAAATTCATTTAAAATCTTGTACATAGGGAACATTGAAAGGAAATGTTTAGATGTAATTCTTCCACGGCACTCTGAGATATTTATGGTCACCAGAACATTAAAGGGTGAAATTTCTGCCAATTCCAGGCAAAAAAAAATCCTTCAAGTTGATCTGTTTTTGTCTTAGTTCTGCCCTTTCTATCATTGGTTGGTTAATCGTCACATTTTATTCATGAATTTTTTGTTCTGTTGAGTTTTTTTACAAAATCTCCACTTCAATATTTTCAAAAGTTCTAGTGAGGATCCCAAACGTTTCAGGAACCCTCTCCCTGTTACTCTTGATCAGGCACCCACACCCATACACACACAGCTGATGACAAACTTAGGTTACATCATCCTTCGAAACAAAAAATGACAACCTGAATCATGGATGAAAAATAATAAAGCTGGGATTAAGAAAATAAACTTACATCATTCTTTAAAGTCTTGACGAAACAGTCAAGTGTACTTTTGTATGTGGAATCTCCCATCATCCTCGACTTGACCTGTGCGAGAGAATAATTTGAGTTAGATTGACTACATCTGAGGCCACCAAGTTCCATTTCAAGAATTATATATCTTCACTGAGTCATGCAAGAAATTTAGCTGCCTAGCTACTAAATCTCCATCTACCATCTCTTACTTTTTATTCAAAGACACAGAAAAAAGAATCCACCAACAAAATAAAATCTAAAAATGTAAAAATGCTGTGTACAAATAGGATACCACATCAGCTGGAGATCCTATGCAGACTGCAAAAAAGCCGGCTCCTAAACCAGCTAAGAGATGGGTGAAAACATTGTCACTGAAGCCAGGGATTTTCAGAATTGTCTGCGTGACAGTTATGGAAGCATGATAAGTTAAGACAAAAATAGAAAATAATACATTAAAAAGATTAGAAAGTGGGAATGCGATGATACACTTTACAGTGATCGCACCTGCTTCACTTGATCATAACTAGCTAATTCAGCAGCATTTATGATAGCATTACGTGCAATGTTGGGGCCAAGTCCAGTCCACAAAGCTGTAACTCCTTCCTAAATTTCCAAATAGTAACACAAAGTGAGGGAAAGAAGTTAATCCTTGAATGCTCATTTTCCCAAGAGGGAGGAGGAAGAGGCAAGAAAATTTTAAGCGATGCTACCTGTCTCACGATAGTAGAATATGCATTTACTGCTCCAGAATACCTCCTTGGCACACCAGGTGGCAGTTTACCTTCAGCTTGAAGTCGCACTTTCACAAGATCAGTAGGATTGGCAACCATAATAGCCCCAGCACCTGTGTCATATAGAAGTGGCCAGTTACTATTGTGGAAGTATAAAGTTAAAAGAAGATTAACACCATGTGTCTCTTAAATGTTTAAGATCCTAGACAAGTCTTCTAAACTTTTGAGCTTGGACATAATAAAAAATTAAAGCATATCACAAGATGGTCTACCAGTTGTGAGTGCAGCAAGTACTTTCTTTGATAACGGCACATCCCCAACGTGATCTTTGCCCACGTAGAAAGTTTTAACCTGCCAACAAAGTAAAAAGTCACTTTATTAAACCCAATGAAGCAAAAAGAACAAGTATGTATTGGCTCACACAATTTCGTGTAAAACCTACAGGTTCATATAATCCAATCCGTAAACCTCCAAACAGGCATTGACGATGTAATCCTGGCACGATGCCCTTCCATAATGCAGATAAACCTTCTTCCCTCGCAATGGTGCCAACTGTACCCAACAATCCCCTATATTTTGGCAAAGCTACCCCATCCCCTGCAACAGCTTTCTTCTGCAACTGAAGCCTAACNTCAAGAATTATATATCTTCACTGAGTCATGCAAGAAATTTAGCTGCCTAGCTACTAAATCTCCATCTACCATCTCTTACTTTTTATTCAAAGACACAGAAAAAAGAATCCACCAACAAAATAAAATCTAAAAATGTAAAAATGCTGTGTACAAATAGGATACCACATCAGCTGGAGATCCTATGCAGACTGCAAAAAAGCCGGCTCCTAAACCAGCTAAGAGATGGGTGAAAACATTGTCACTGAAGCCAGGGATTTTCAGAATTGTCTGCGTGACAGTTATGGAAGCATGATAAGTTAAGACAAAAATAGAAAATAATACATTAAAAAGATTAGAAAGTGGGAATGCGATGATACACTTTACAGTGATCGCACCTGCTTCACTTGATCATAACTAGCTAATTCAGCAGCATTTATGATAGCATTACGTGCAATGTTGGGGCCAAGTCCAGTCCACAAAGCTGTAACTCCTTCCTAAATTTCCAAATAGTAACACAAAGTGAGGGAAAGAAGTTAATCCTTGAATGCTCATTTTCCCAAGAGGGAGGAGGAAGAGGCAAGAAAATTTTAAGCGATGCTACCTGTCTCACGATAGTAGAATATGCATTTACTGCTCCAGAATACCTCCTTGGCACACCAGGTGGCAGTTTACCTTCAGCTTGAAGTCGCACTTTCACAAGATCAGTAGGATTGGCAACCATAATAGCCCCAGCACCTGTGTCATATAGAAGTGGCCAGTTACTATTGTGGAAGTATAAAGTTAAAAGAAGATTAACACCATGTGTCTCTTAAATGTTTAAGATCCTAGACAAGTCTTCTAAACTTTTGAGCTTGGACATAATAAAAAATTAAAGCATATCACAAGATGGTCTACCAGTTGTGAGTGCAGCAAGTACTTTCTTTGATAACGGCACATCCCCAACGTGATCTTTGCCCACGTAGAAAGTTTTAACCTGCCAACAAAGTAAAAAGTCACTTTATTAAACCCAATGAAGCAAAAAGAACAAGTATGTATTGGCTCACACAATTTCGTGTAAAACCTACAGGTTCATATAATCCAATCCGTAAACCTCCAAACAGGCATTGACGATGTAATCCTGGCACGATGCCCTTCCATAATGCAGATAAACCTTCTTCCCTCGCAATGGTGCCAACTGTACCCAACAATCCCCTATATTTTGGCAAAGCTACCCCATCCCCTGCAACAGCTTTCTTCTGCAACTGAAGCCTAACCTTGGCAGTATCTAATGGAATCGTAAATATCTATCCATTAAAAGCACTGCATGAGTTAGGTGGTACACAAAATATGCAAATTTCACTCCTGATAGGATGACCATAACATGTATATAAGACAACAGCTCCAAAACTAATTTACAGAGGATGGAAGGAGGTTACCATAGTTATGAGAGAATGTGCACATTTTTTCATACATAAAACATGTTGGAATAATTGGAATTATTATAGTGAATTGGAATAAGTCTCCAATAGGTACAACTCTTCAATGCAAATGATGCATACAAAGAGTCATGTTGCTTAGAAGGGATGTGACTATTTAAAGGTGCGTGATGAAAAGGCATGACCATTGATAGGGTGTATACATCACCATTTTATACGAAAAGGTGTAGTCTATGTTAAAAGATGCAACCATTCAAAAAGTCACTTGAAAATTTATAAATAGAGACCTTTAGTTCCATTTTTTCCTACTCCAAATCATTTCCTAATAATTGATTTCTAATTCTCTCTTTCTCTAAATTCTGTCAAAATAATTTTCATATTATTTTGAGTTTCGTGTTCGATATTTAATCTTCTATATCTTCCATTCTAAAAAAGTACAGTCAAGCGTTGGTTCACCCAACAAAATTAATAGTATACTATATTAATTTTGGAAGAAGCATTAGTATGTTAGTACCAGTGCAGGGCCGAAACCTAATGGGATTTGCATTCGCATACCCTGCTCCATTTTATCTCCTTTGATTTTTGCATTTTCTAGTTTGAGTAAGTATTGATTTGCTCATTATTATGCATGTACTATGATTCGGTAAGTCATTACTATAGTATTTGCATGCACATGTTTTTTATTAACAAAATATAATTCATGCACTAATTTATCCAAAAAATCAAACGTATAAAGGTTTATATCAAAGATCTCCCTCGTCTAAAAAAACTCACGCAGTAAACTGGAAGCGTGAAGCAATAGCATCCCCAACACCAAAGCTGACATTTTACATAGTGCTCTGGATGCCAACTCTATTAATTGTGTGCATATCTATTTGTCTGCACCCTTCCGTATTTATATACATATAAACCTTATTACAAAAAGCATATTTAAAGAGCAACTTCAGAAATTGTCAATTACAGAGAGAAGGATTCTGTGTACAGGAGATTCAGAATTTCAAATTACATTATGCATGTACTTAAGGACATAGTAAAATCAAACTAATAGGTGAAAAATCCAAATCAAATCAATCTACAACTCCACTAAAATCAAACCAACATCATCTGAAATTTTAACTGCTCAATAGCAGTTCCCTATATAACAATTAAAAACAGCGAATAGGCACAAATTTTGTAGACATAAATTCAAGCACGAAAACAAGCAGCTGATCTGAAGCCAAACAAAGTTTATATAGGCAGTTCAAATACAGATTGAAAAATCGACTCGAGGTACCTCGGCGAAGCAAGCAGCGAAAGCACTACTGGCAAGAGTTCCGGCGAATGAAATATCCGATTTAGCCTTGCCGTGATCCCCCATCAAAACAAAAACTGAATGAAGCTAGCGCAATGGTCTTGTATATATAGTAAGAGAAAGAGATTAAAACCGAAATGAGCAAGCTTTATAGAGAGAATCTCGAGAAAAGCGAAAAAGCAGCAACTAGACGCAATCCCAATTTCTGCAAATACAATTGGGTCTGAATTCGCATTGTCAGTCATCACCTTGGCACCCTATTCGTTTCCTACATGTGCCACTAGCTTTAGTCTGTGACTGCCATTGTTCCTCTTCCTTTTCAGTTTCAATTCTTCCTTGGGTTTAAAATTTGAGAAGACACCCCTCACCTTTATGACAAATTAGAAACGCTCCCCCATGTTTCAAAAATATCACCTAAATAACCACGAGTATAATGACATAAAAGGATGAGAGTAATGGTTCTGAGTATACTTTTCATAAACACCAAAACAATCTATTTACTTGAATTTGCTGCCATTTTTTCCTATAGTTTTGACTTAAACTTTTTTGGTTCTAAGCATATGACACATATTCTTGTCGTGCTTTTTGGTTGGTTTTATAATTATGTTATTAATTTTGAGCATCCGATGCAAATGGTGGGAAAAAAAATAATGTTTTGTAGTAATGTGCTAATTACGCATCTTATTAAAGATCTTATTATCAATGACTATCGATCTTTTTCAATATGATAATTGGGCTTGAGATTGACAATTGTTCAGATGAAGGATTTCTCTAAATCTAAATTCTATTCAGAAATGAAATTTGCTATTTTGGTGTATTTATGAAATCGTGTTCGGAAGGGAAATGTACACCACTTTTTTTTTAATTGAATTAGGGTTATAATTATAAAATTGTGTCGGTGCATAAAAAGTGGTGTAAAGAAATAATATTTGTGGGCGCAATATAATTATCCTTTTTAGTTTTTATTGGATTATGACTATAATTGTAAATTTGTTGTGGTGTATTTATTGAAAATATATTTTAATTGTGGTACGATTATAATGTGGTATCATGAATAAAATTTGTAGTGGTAATATAGTTACCCTTTTTTGAACCATGTATTCTAAAATGAGGCTAATATACCTAAAATGTCCTTACAATTAAACATGATTTTTTTTTATGATTAATTGCAATTTAATTTGTCTAAAATGAAATTTTAAGAATATAAATTGACATGTTATCTACATGCTCGTTCACATAGTTTAAATTTACTTATTTTATTGTGAAATATTCTAATGATTAATATATCACATTAACATCACGTCATATTATATTATATAAAATGATTGTCAATAAATTTTGAAGGTGTATTATGTTTTAGGGTGTGTTTGAGCCACATTATTTTGGTAGAATGTATTTTGGAATAGTAGATTGATGGAGAATTTGTAGTTGAAAAAGAATGAAATGTTATTGATGTGATGGAAAATATTATTTTATTGAAAAATGTGTGGTTGAAAATGAGTAGAAGAATGAAAATAAAAATTTTAATGTGTATCAAACATGGGCTTAATAAACTAACTTAGTCCCTGTTTGGTACACATTAAAATTTTCATTCTCATCCTTCTACTCATTTTCAACCATACATTCTTTAATAAAATAATCTTTTCCATCACATCAATAACTTTTCCTTCTTTTTCAACCACACATTTTTCATCAATTTACTATTCCAGAATATATTCTTCCAAAATAATGTGACTCAAACACACCCTTAGTGCATGTTTGATAGAGTTTATTAGGGAATAATGAGTTGTGGAATAGTATTTTTTTAGAATATGTGGTTAAAAAGTAAGCAAATTTTATTGATTTGTGTGTAGAATTTTATTGTGTGAATGTATGATTGAAAAATGATACTGAATCAAAAAAAAAATAAAAAAATTTAAAAGATGACAAACATATTTTTGGATCAAAGTGCATTTTAGAATAGTGTTTTGTTGGAGAATGTACGGTTAAAAAATAAGAAAATATTTTAAATTTACGAGTAAAATTATTTTGTAAGAAATTGTGTTGTTGAAAATGAATTTTGAAAAAATGAGTTTTTTGAAAAAATGGGAACATAGGCTTAAATTATGTTAGGGATGGCAAAAAAACTCGTTCAACCCGATACCCGTGGGTCCCGCCCCGAAGGGGGCGGGGATTACCCGCCTAACCGGGTAAACGGGGCGGGGCGAGGGTCATTAACCCGAAGTGGGTATGGGGCGGGTATGGGAAATATAGTCCCCGCCCCGTTTAAAGTTAATTTCAAATTTAAGTATTTTATCGGAAAAAAAATAATAAATTTATCATCATTTTTAAAGAAAAGATAAGTTGTTTTTAACAAATTAGTAAAAAAATAATAATATTTACTAACTAAATATATAAAAAAATAAAAGAAAAAAATAAATGGGGCGATAAATGGGGCAATAGACTTGCCCCGCCCGATCCCACCCCGTCCCGCTTTAACCGGGTATGGGAATGGGGCAACGTAATAAAAATACTCGACGTGACGGGGGTGGGAATGGACGACCCGTACCATACCCGCCCCGTTGCCATCCCTAAATTATGTATATGTAATATAAATAATTACTTAAAAACTTTAAATCATTTATTATCAAAATCTTCCAACAAATTTTAGATTTAAAGTTTCACTAGCATGCATACATAGAATTGTGTTGGGTAAAGTCTATAGGTATCAATTAAATTGTGCCTAATTGTAGAAAAATTCATCTTCTTCTTTATAGTGACATTTTAGATATATCGATCTCATTTAAATTGATATATAGTTCAAAAAGTGGCCGACTGGCCGGGGTGTATGTAATACTCAAATCTAGAAATAAAGGATGTTAGTGATATTTTTGAAATATGAATTATCCAATAACAATGTTTGAATGAGTGTTTTAACAAAGAATCCCTTAAAATAATTGTTATGTATTAGTTTATAAAATGCGGAAGTTACAATGAAAACAGTTGTAATTAAGTTTTAGATTGACATTCCTTAAATTAAGATTTTTTTTCTCAAATTTATTTTCAATCATACATTCATAAAATATAAAATCTTACACGTAAATCTAAATTGTTTTCCTACTTTTTGACCACACATTCTCCGAAAAATCACTATTCTAAAACTCATTAAAAAAAAAAAAACTCATTAAAATGGATGTGAGACGGGCTAAATATTGTCTTTTACCAGTTTTCGGGTAGTAAGAACACTAGAGATAATTAGAAACTGATCTCAAAACTATAAATGTCAAAATAATTACATTTTCACGAACTTATAGATTATAATAAATGTTTTCTTTTTCAAATTACTATGATGACTAAATGATAAATCACGATGAATATCCTGAAAAAACCATAGGTAAATATCTAAAGAAATTCCACTGGGAACTAGATTAAACTTTGCTTTGTTAAGAAGATTGATAACTTCTAATGAGACATGGAGAGTTAAGTGGAACTGTAGAAAAGATGCATTGATTAAAATGACAAACTGAAGTTAAAACTTTATAAAGAGAGAATGTGAGTAACTGGAAAGCAAATTGTAAAAATTATTGGAAGTTTGACACAAGAACAGCCATTGACACTGCATTTTCCAGAAAAGAATATATTCAAATAAAATGACATGATTTCCAGTTCCAATATCGAGGCCCCAATTCCTTACTACCAAATGAAGTGATTTTCACGTAGTTAGGTAGCGGATCGAATCTTTTACCTGAGGAATTCATGGCGGCAACTTGTTCACCGATAGAATCTCAGCAACGTGGACCCTGGGAAATGTCAGCAAGTAATTATGAGGTGAGTTCGAGATGTGAGATTATTAATGGATTCTAGAAAATTGTTTTGCATTAGAGAAGATGAGATTGGCAGATAGCAAATTGAATCTGTTACCTGATGGAATTCATTGAGATGAGGCTGCTGGTGGTTAATAGATGGAATGCCCATCAATTAGAACCTCAGGAATGTAGCTGATCGTGGTCCAGTAGTCTCCTTTGTACTTCGAACAGCGTCTCTTAATAAGTGGGCAGTCATCGATCCAAAGGCTCCAAAGGTTGTGGAGCTGCTTGTCCATAGGCAACGCCACGAGATTTGGGCATTTTGAGATGGATAAACGTCGAAGAGATGTGAGGTTTTGGAATCCCTTTGATAAGATTTCCAGTTTCGGAAGGTCACTCAACCACAACTGAGTTAGAGATGGAGGAAAAAAATTGTGTTCATCATCATTGTTTGAGAAGGAAACCAGTTCTGGATATCCACCACTGACCACAAATTCATACAGAGAGGTGAGTTTGTGTAAGTCCCACTCTGCCAGGGGCTTTAGTTTCCCGCAGTTGGTGATTGCAAGGGAGGTCAGATTGGGGGGAATGTTCCCTTGTGGAAAGGGCTCTACTAATGAAGTACAATTCTCCACCCACAGGGATTTAAGAGATGATAGTAATTCCATCTGGTCGGGTAAGGTCTTTAGACGACGGCAATCAGTTATATGAAGATGTCTCAAATTTGGAGTTGGCAAGCCTCCGAGGGGAAACACTTCCAGATCATCACACGAATATATATTGAGGAAAGTTAAACATGAGTAATTATGACTAGACCCCAATAAATTTGTCATATTTAAATTCCCCCAATTGATAATAAGAGATTCGAGTGAAGTTCTACACTCCTCTAACTCCACCATCTTCAACAACGGGCAATTTTGGATAGCCAATATTGTTAGAGGAGATATGCTCTTAGGCAAGAACTCTAGAGCTGCACAAGAGTCAATACTAAGGGATGTAACAACACGAAGAGCACCAATTTCTTGAAGGGACAAGAGCTGAGGGCACCTTTTAACAACTACTTTCCGTAGGTTGTCTAGTTGTCGTGAAATATTATCGTTTGGCCACAGAGTCACTAGGTCATCACATTGATCAATTTCAAAATTTTCAAGTTTCAAAGGAAACTTCTGAAATGCTTTCAAGACTGAAGTTAACCCAAAAATGTTCCCCAACTTCAAGCGCGTTAGGGAGTTCAAATTGTGCATGCAATTTAGCACCACCTCATTACACTCTTCTACTTTTACTCCAAAAGTAGATGGAAGCGAAAGAATTGGAAGCTTGACCAATTTAGGACATCTTCGTATGAACAATTCACACAACTTGGGAAATTCAACTGCTTCTTCTACTTCAAGCGATAATCCATGCCACTCCTCCCATTCTGGCATGTCCTCAAAAGTCAGAGTTTCTAGTGATTGAAATGACAATTTTTCACTGCATAGATTTCCATAAAATTCAACTCCAACCACTTTTACTTGATTCATGCCTTGAATGCTCAATTCTCTTAGCAAGGGTAGATGCCCTAATGTTGGCAAACTCATGCAGTTTTTACAAGAGCTAAACCTTATTTTTGCCAACTTGGAGAATGACATATCCCCAATCCAACTTGATAACTGTGCACCACCATAAAAATCAATTTCAAGGCTAGATAAATTCTCATTGGGCTTTAGAGCATTAAGGACTTCTGCTTCCAGCATTTCATTTCGAGAATCATCGAAGTTGTTGCTCCATGCCAACCTTATTTTGTTAAGACTTGGTTTATGCATTAGTCTCGCATCTATTGCTTCTTGGACATTCACCACATTTTGCAGTTCCGTTATATAAATTTCTCCTTGTAGGAGCGAGAGTTTCCCCAAATCTTTTAATTTGAACCCACTGCTTTTACTCACAATCAGCTTGGATAATGTCTGTAAACTTCTTAGTTGAGCAATTCCTTCCGGTATCTCATCTAATAGATCAGTATTAACAATATCCAGATGATGAAGATTGATAAGATTTTCTATCCCTGGCGGTAATTTGATAAGTTTGTCACAGTTCCTTAGGATCAACACTTGTAAGTTGACAAGAGTGATCAGGGATTCAGGCAACCGTTTGAGCGAAGTCCTGTTTAAGTTAAGATATCGTAAATGTCTTAGGTTACTAATAGAACTTGGCAGTTCATAAATTGAATCATAACCACTTAATGATAGCACTCTTAAGCAGCACAACTTTGGCAATAAGTCGAGCAAAACTCTTTGGGACATGAAATTTTGACCAACATACTTGTTTATGGGGAGAGGCAAAAAAGTTCTTAAACTCTGAAATTTATTGACAAGGTTAAATTTTTGGTAGGATTCAAAGAAATGATTATTGACAAGGTCAAATTTTTGGTAGGATTCAAAGAAATGGCGAATGAACGACAAGTGACGGACCTTTGCAGAAATACTGCTTTGAAGATTTTCATTCAACTTATCATCCAACATCAAACATTTGTCTCCGGCCACACTGATTGCTAAATCATTAAGGAGGTCATGCATCACAAAACATGAAGAATTGAAGCCTGATTGTTGGAAGAATGATCTCGCTAACAGTTCATCAAAATAATCACTTCCCAATTCTTCAGTTGACCTCTCTGGCTGTGAATGATGCAGAAAACCTTCAGCCATCCAAAGATACAGCAGCTCGGACTTGTCGAACTCATAGTCCTTGGGGAAGATAGCACAATAAGCAAAACACCGTTTCAGTTGTGGAGGAAGATATTGGTAACTGAGTTTTAAAGAAGGAAGAATTTCACTATTTTCTCCATTTATCCAAATTTCATTATTCAATACATCTTCCCAGTCTTTAGGATTAACTTTTGTGTGAAGGATTCCTCCAACAGCCTTCACTGCAAGTGGCAAGTTTTTACATCTTTTCACCAAGTATTCACCTATCTCTTTTAGATCTTCATGTCCATCAAAATTCTTTGTTCTCAGTGCATGATGAGCTAACAATGATAAAGCATTATCGTCTGATAACACAGTTACATGATGTGCTGAAATTGGTGACATGATTTTGGCCACCCTTTGATGTCGACTAGTAACAATGATTTTGCTCCCAGGTCTGCCAGAAAGGAAAGGACGACGTAGAATGTCCCAATCTCCATAGTTTTCATTCCAGACATCATCTAAAACTATAAGAAATCTCTTGTTTAAAAGATTTTCCTTTAGTTTGACCTGAAGCATGTTAAAATCTTCATAGTCACACCTTCCACCTGTAACTGCCTCAAGGATAATTTTTGTTACCCTAAAAGCATCGAATTCATCTGAAACACAAGCCCATACCTTCAGATCAAACTCACCATTTAATCTTTCATCATTGTATACTAACTGGACTAGGGTTGTTTTCCCCACACCTCCCATGCCCACAATGGGAATCACAGATATTGGACTATCACTTGATTCAGCCCCCAACAACATCTCAATTATTTTTTCTCTGTCCTCTTCTCTTCCACGTACACCAGATTCATCTCCAAGTGAAGTCATTTGCAATTTTTTTTTTGTTTTATCCGGCAGTCCCCTCACGTTCTCCACTAAACTAAGCATACTAATCTTCTTGACTAGAACTTCCAATCGGCCATTAGTATCTTGTAGTTTGGAAGCAATTCCACGGTCAAACATAAAATCGCTAAAGGAGAGATCAGTACAGCAAGTAGGGAGAAGCTTCCGTACCTTACTGGTTCTGCCTTCAGTTCCAACTAATCTGCGCTGCAAAGCTTCAGTGTTCAACTCATCCACTAAGTCATCAAGATCATAAGCCAAATTCTCCAATTCATTCAGCCACTCTTTCACGGCTTCATTTGCTGTTTGCTTGTTTTCAGCATCGCTAAGTACGGATTTGATCATCAACAATGTCGTACGCCATTCTTTCAGGTGGGCATCAATTCCTACGCGACGCAGAAATTTTAGAAGCTCACCAGATGCTAGCTTCTCAAGCAAAACTGTGACAAATGCACCAAGAAAGACTTCAACCATAGCCATTTTTATTCTTTTTTTTCTAAGAAAGAAAGGTTTAGAGAGGTGAAAGCAAGAGAGGTCTTTTTAATCACTTGAGTAGAAAATGATTGACATTGCTCGTGGTTTATCACCATACAACTTGGTAAGATGGTTGGTGGAGACAATTCAAATGCACTCATATACTGACGGAAGAAAATTGAAAACTGAAGCTTGGACTAATATGGCATAAATTTCTCTAATATAACCAAAGTTTATAATATTCTTCGGTCAACTTAGGTTAACATTGATGGATTAGATGGTAATAGATTTTTTTTCCCCCTCTGTTAACATTATTTTTCTTCATGTTCTTATACTCCAACAAATGGTCTACACCTTAAAAATAATAACATTAAGCACTGGTGTTAACATATTCATAAGAAACTGATGCTGAAACTCGAGATATTGCGACAAACTGTTACATTAAGACACTGCATTACTGAATCAGCAGTTCTGGGATAATATAGAAGTCAACGTGTACAACTTGCATCTTTCAAAATTCTAAAAAATTTCTTTAGGAGGAATTTGTTCAGGACGGTAAACAAGTAAAATACGTCTCGTTTTTCTAAAATTATATGAATGAGTGCCTCTTTTTGTCTACATCGAATGTATCATTACTCTTACTTGTTAAGAAATATAGTATTATTTTATTTTATTGTTTATTAATAGTAGAATAGTCTTTTTAGTTTCCTTTGTTTTAGCCTATATATATTTAGGTTAACTCATATTTATGTATTCACTTTCATTATGCCTAATTAATAAAACCCTAGCCTCCCTTTTTTTTATTTCTTTTCTTTGAATTGTTTAACATGGTATCAGAGCTAATATTCATGGGACAAGGTTTAATCTCAAATTTTTTTTTGGGATCTGTTTTTCGTTGATATTGTGACGATTTCAAGAAGGTTTTCTTTACGTTTCTGCAATCTGGTATATCTTTTTTTCGGTTGATATTGTGACGATTTCGAGAAAGTTTCTTTCAGTTTCTGCAATCTGGTATTTCTTTTTCCTTTCTTTTGCGATCTGTTTTTCGTTGTTCTTTGATTATGGCTACTGAAAGAGACGATTCGCTTCAATCTGTAAGTGTGAGGTTGGATGGAAAGAATTATTCGTATTGGAGTTATGTGATGAGAAATTTTCTCAAGGGTAAAAAGATGTGGGGATACGTTACTGGAACTTCTGTGAAACCTAAGAATACTGATGAGGGTTATGTTGCTTCAATGGATGCTTGGGAAGCAAACAATGCAAAAATTATTACTTGGATTAACAATTCTGTTGAGCATTCCATAGGTAGAGAGTTGGCGAAATATGAGACAGCAAAGGAGGTTTGGGATCATCTGCAAAGGTTATTCACTCAGTCAAATTTTGCAAAGCAGTATCAATTGGAGAATGACATACGAGCTCTTCAGCAGAAGAATATGAGTATTCAGGAGTTTTATTCTGCTATGACAGATCTTTGGGATCAATTGGCTCTTAAAGAATCAGACGAATTAAAGGCATGTGCACTTTATATTGCTCGTCGAGAGCAGCAACGATTGGTGCAGTTTTTAACTGCACTTCGCAATGATTTTGAAGGACTGAGGGGTTCGATTTTGCATCGTTCTCCACTTCCTTCCGTTGACTCGGTTGTTAGTGAGTTATTGGCAGAAGAAATACGTCTCAAGTCTTATTCTGAAAAGGGAATCCTTTCTACTTCTAATCCTTCTGTGTTAGCAGTGCCTTCTAAGTCACTTTCTAATAATCAGAATAAGTTTTATGGAAGGGTTGCCCCCGACGAGTGCAGTTTCTGTAAGCATAAAGGTCATTGGAGGGCTCAATGTCCTAAGTTGAGACAGCAGAATCAATCGCAGCAACAATTTCAAGCTTGGAAGTCTGGCAACCAGTCACAATCGAATGCTCATAGACCACCTCAGGGCTATAAACCACCACAGTCTAATACTGCAGCAGTAGCTTCATCAGGTCCCTTTACCGATCCTAGTACTCTGGCTGAGCAATTTCAGAAGTTTCTCTCCTTACATCCACAAGCTATGTCTGCTTCTTCTCCTTCCTTAGGTCAGTTGCCTCACGATTCTTCAGGTATGTCACATTCTGTATGGGTCTTGGATTCTGGTGCTTCCCATCATATGTCTCCAGATTCTTCATCTTTTGCTTCTGTGTCTCCTTCGTCTTTTATTCCT